>CM040185.1:31448240-31528240 GCA_022606455.1 Callitettix versicolor | reverse complement strand
GTGCGTGTGTGTGTGTGTGTGTGTGCGCGGTCGCGTGCGTACGTGCTTGCAAAGAGAAAACAAATGTTAAGAGCATACAGACCAGCATCTACGAGTTAGTCACATCGGTACGGTATGCTGTAACTGTAAAGCCAAAAATAAAATGTTAAGAGCAAGCAAGTAGATTTGTTATCTTCGAATTAGTAACGTCAGATACAGTATATTGTAAATGTCAAGGCGAAACAAATGTTAAGAGCAAAACAAATAGGCCTGCATTTATGAGATAGTCACATTGGTACAATATACTGTAACTGTAACGCCGAAAAAATGAATACAGTAACTGTAAAGCAAAAAAAAAAAAAAAAAAATACAGTAACTGTAAAGAAAATAAATGTACACAGTAACTGTGAGGAAAAAAATTGTATACAGTATCTATAGGCCTAAAGCAAAAAATATGTGTACAGTAACTGTGAAGCAAAAAAAATGTATACAGTAACTGTAAAGCAAAAAAATGTATACAGTAACTGTAAAGCAAAAAAATGTATACAGTAACTGTAAAAAAAAAAAATATACAGTAACTGTAAAGCAAAAAAAATGTATAGCCTACAGTAACTAACTGTAAAGCCAAAAAAAAAAACAAACGTATAAACGTATACAGTAACTGTAAAGTAAAAAAAAATATACTGTAACTGTAAAGCCGAAAGAAATGTTAAGAACAAATAGGCCTGCATTTTTGAGTTATTCATAATTGGTACGACATATTGTAACTGTAAAACTGAAACAAATGTTAAGGGCAATGAAATAGGCCTGTATTTTTAAGTTAATCACATCGGTACAGTATGCTGTAACAGTAAAGCCGAAAAAATGTTAAGAGCAAACAAATAGGCAATAGGTCTATATCTACGATTTACTTACATCGGTACGGTATAATGTAACTGTAAAGCCGAAACTAATGTTAGGAACATGCAAATCATCTTCGAATTAATCACATTGATACGATATATTGTAACTGTAAAGCAGAAACAAATGTTAAAAGGAAGGCAAATAGGTTTGTATTTTTGCTAATTGTCACATCATATGCGGTATACTTAAGGTGATTTGACGTCCTGACTTTGACGGGACAGTCCCGTTATTGGGACACTGTCCTGGATTTTTTCGGGAGTCGTTGATGTCTGTAATTTGCATTTTTTTTGATTTGGCATATAACAGTATTTTTTTATATTAGAGGTTAAATCATAAACAATTTCAGTATCGTGACTTTCAGCGTGACAATCGGGCGGAAGCAGCAGAGCTCTGCGCATCAGTAAGCTGTAAAGTAATGATAACGGAGGTTTACTTCAACAAAACTTGTCCAGATTTGAAAAAATGCCTTTTATGAGAGATTTGTTGAAAAAATATTTAATCTACAAAATATGACAAAGTAAATTAAAATTGTTAATCTCAATTTTTTTATAAAATTAAAATTACAAAGAATGAAATTATTTCATAAATAATATTAAAGTAAACGCTAATTTGTGAAAACCAACAATAGTATTATCATTTTTCATAAGGAATTTATTCTAAACGTTTCCTTCAGCCTATACTTTCCCTCTGCGTCCCGATTTCGTGTAAGAAAAATGTTGTTACCTTAACTGTAACTGTAAAGCCGAAATAAATGTTAAGAGCAAGAACACAAGAGCTGTATCTGTGAGTTAGTCACGTCAGGTACCGTATACGGTACACGGTAACTGTCTTGGGATTCGTCACGTCAGGCTATATAGTGATCTGTTTGTAAACCCAGTGACTGTTACAAATTGTTAATTTACGACTAAAGACAGAAGGTTTCGGGCTGATGACAGGGATGGGCAAGTAAGTTACCGTGATTGTTTATTTTCTGTTCTGAGAACTGCGTCAATGGCGGTAAACCTTAGTAACGTCTCCATTCTGGCTTCCCAACAAACGCACTTTCACTCTAAGTAGTTTGGGTTCCCTGCGCCAGGCTACAAAGTATTAATTACGTAGTATAGTTTATACAATTTGTTTATTTATGTACTGAAATAACTTAATGGCATAATGACTGAATGAATGCAAATACTTGATATTTTTATAAATTACTCTATCAAACAAATGATTGTTATTTTATTGGACAAACACATTGGAACTCACAAAATGTCTCACTTTCATTTAGTTTTATCAGGGCAGAAGCTATTAACAGTGTAAAAGCGGCCTAATTTCTCAAAAATGGTTTTCAAATTTTATTAAAGTCATACTCGAAGAATCACAAACTCAACTCAATGTATCAAATTTGAACTGCATTTTGGGGTAAAAAAACTGTTGGGTAAATCGAAAAAAAATATCACAACAGGGGTAAGCCCTTTTCTTTTTCGATTTTTTTGTCTGCACATTTTTGTTACTGTATTAATTTTGTGTTGTGAATTCTCATGTACGACCAAAACCTATAGAACCAGTTTTGAGAAATTAGTTTGATAACTCGCCACTTAAAAACGTTTTGGGAAGAATTAACGTACCGTAAGTTTTATTTGGATTTTTACTGCCACTTTTTAATTTAAAAAAATACTTGAGAATTTTACGTATTTTCTCAAAGTAAGTATATCAGATTTTGATTAGAAGAGCCTTAATAAAACTCAGTGTAGTAAATTTATAATAATAGGTTTTTTTACGTTTCGAGAAACCAAAATTATACACTAAACTTTGTCGAGTTTGTCTTGTTTTCTTGTTTGTTTATTCAATCTAAAAAAAAAAAATTATTTCGTTTACTGCCTTTAGATATTCTTTTTCTTATTTGAATAAAATCTGAGCTTGTTTTAAAAAATTGCGCCTATATTCCGGGTTTTTCCATTAGCTTCCTAACCGAATTTTATAGGAATATTTCTACAGAATTTTTGAAAAAAATATTATGTGAGTATTAATTTCCTGCCATTTAGACAGTAGGAAAATTTTGCGTATAAACGTTGTTGTCTCCCCTATTCGGTCAAAATTGCTATAGGACAAGTCTTTCAACCAGAACTGCAGGAAATCATCGTTAAATCAAAGGTTGCCATTTTGAAACAGAAGTGAGTGAAAAAATCTTACACATACTTCGTTTGGGCTTTATAAAGGTACTTTAGAGCCAAATTTAAAATCGGTCCATTCGTTTCGCTAAAACTGCAAACAGACAAACAAACAATCAATCCAAATACCGAATAGTCGCGTTAAAACAGAAAGCTCGCTTCGATCCGACAGCTTATCCCAACGTGACCAAATTAAAAACGATAATCCTGTTTGGGAAGTAACAGTAATTTCCTTTAGACTGGAAGACGTCCGTTGAGGCTTGTAACCGTGGGTAAAAGATACTGAAGTGAAGTGAAGGTCCTTCAGTCCAGTCAGTATCGCTGACACCTGCGTCTACTTCCGGTCAGAGGCTCAAGGTCAATGAGGTATAATTAATGTTTAAACTGTAATTATGCCCTGAGAGCTGCGTTCTGTCTGTCAGTGAAAGATGATCATTTAGTCCACTAAGATAATTATGTCACTTTATCTGTAGTCCTTTCATCTAATTTTTGAAATCAACCAATTAAACACAAAGATAACACGGTTTGTCTAAACAGTGCATCTGTGGATGTGAGTATATACGTATATGAAAAGTCTTACTAAAGGAGGGACTTTTTACGAAGGGAAAAAGCCGTTGTTTAAATTCGGCGTTAAGTTTTTTTTAATTATTTTGAAAAAAAACTGTTTACTCGGTGAATATTTTGAAACAACTGTCTGATTTAAAATTACGTTTCTCACCGTATTCATATTTTTTGTTTCTTGTGCACGTGGTTTTGTGCACAGGGATAATTGGCGACTTTTGCAAACAGTTCTTAGAACTGGGGAAGCTATATGTCTGTAAACCCTGATCATGGTAACAGTGTTGCCAGATGCTATATACGTGTTTCTCCCACCAGCTACGTGAAATTACCCCCAAATTATAAGATATTGTAAAAAAAATACCAAATTATAAAAAATAACGTTATAAAAACATTACATTTTATGCAATATAACCTAAAAAAATCTGGTTTTGCCCCGTACTGTAGGGTATTGCAGTTTTTGTCATCTTAAAGCATGGAAAACTTGAAGAATGAATCAGCTGATGTGAAATAAATGATCAGCTGATATGTTACATTAAATGTTGAAACCCGCTAATCGCATAATAGATCGCTGACAAGATAAGACTTCAAAATACAGCAGTTCAAAACTGACTGCCTAAATTGAGCCGAAGAGCCTTATGGAAGCTGGTGTTACAATTACTGTTTTTAACTTTTTTACAATACTTAGACGCAAACTAATCACAAACAAAATTGACGTAACAATGGACAGACATGCGCAGTAAGAGTTAAAACTAAAATTGTATGTTGTTGTTAAAGTGAAGCACTTTATTGTTGCACTGTTGAGGAATCCCAGCCGCCAGATTTCAGGTAGTCTGCAGTTCCAGACTTAGTAGAATCAGTAAAAACATAGCAAGTCTTTCTTTACGCGAAAGAATTTAACGTAGTTAAGACTGGACATATTATTCTCCAAATTTTTAAATCAATAAAAAATTCCCCATACTTTCCCAAAAGTTTTCCCATAAACTCCATTTTAGGGAAAAAATTCCCCCAAATTGGGCAATACAGCATGGTAAAAATTGTTCAAATTCAAATAATCGGCGGGAAAAACAAATGTTGAGTCGGCAATACACAACAGCTGGGTCGCTTGATCTTTGTTCTTGTTAGAACACTTCAGCTGTTATTTTGAAAGCTATTTAAACGTTTAACTAATAAGGGGGTCATGTAATACCTCATTTAACACTGATTTCTGTTGTAAAAACAAAGCCATAATCCGTTTTTTGATAACTGTTCTCAAGGTAACATCTGTTAACAGAATCGGTTGTGCATGGAACTGTTGAACTGTTGTAACACGTAAAATTGAGGAAAAACACAATTTACTGTTTATAAATTTATACACTATATAATAGACTTACATATTCGCATTAAAATTGTTCAAATTGATTGTCTAACACTCAATGAGTAGAATGTTTGATCATAAGAGTAAAATATATCAGTCACTCTAACAATAGTATGCTCTGTTACAAAAATTTAAACAACTCCCGTGAAAAATTTTACAACTTTTATATATCCCATCTCAGAAAAAAAAAACACAAAAGCTACAACGGTAAAGTAGTTGTGCAATTAATGTTTTCAGGTGACGTAATCAGGCTCCATTCATTAATATCTCAGATTAAAAGTTTAAATCTTAGCTATATTATAATTCTGGAAGTTTGCGCGCGCTCGTGTGTGTGTGTGTGTGTGTATTATTCAATCACGCTTTAACTACTGGACCGATTGAAATGAAATTTGAAATAACATAGTTTGGATACCTGAGATGGACATAGACGTATTCCCGTTTTAAAAATCTGAATCCATGTTATTATTTATTTCAAAATTATTGTTTATAAGTTTACATTTGCAATTATTTTAATTGAAAAATTTTCAAAAACCCCTATAATTCCAAACAACATGCCTTTCCAGTTAAAAGATTGCAGTTTCCATTGAAGTTGGCATTTAAAATGATAATTAATAAGTCGCAGGGTCAGACGTTGAGTAGTAACAATACATTTGGGAACTCCGTGCTTCTCCCACGGTCGGTTATATGTCGCCTGTTCTAGTGTCGAGTAGCAAAAATCTGTCTTGGCCGAAAACCATAAATCATATAATATTGGGTATAGAAATATATTAAATTTAAGTAAACCTATTCTGATTTTGATTTGATCGACTATCAATATTTTGGTAATATCAATATTTGGTAGTAATATTTAATACCTACATATTATTATTGCGGGCGAAACCGCGACGGGTAACTGCTAGTATTAAAATAAATTCCTTACACTTTGGCTCACGTTAGGTTGTCCGAAATTTGGCGGGTCATTCAATCGGTAATTTCTTAGAACTGCTTAACGACCAACGGTTGATTGAGCCTGGGCACAGAAACTACCAATGCACAAAGCATAACGTGCAAATACCACTCCACTGAATATTTTACGCATTAACTAATTTTATGGAAATCCAGGTTTATAGCTTGAAATGGTAATACTTCTAGGCATACAATAAATTCGACGTTTTTAATGTACAGTAATTAGTTATTATAAGTACTGAATATATAACAATCAATATTTTTAATAAACTTTTACGAAAAATTTTAAAAAATGAATATGAAAACCTCAAATTTTAAGAAGGTTTAAGTGGATGAAAGTTGAATTGACAGTGTAACGATCCTATACGATGTATTAAGTAAGTTTCGTGTTTGCGAAAAAAAATTAACTGTCGACTTACTTAGAGGAGAATTTTTTTAAATTTGGTGGTTTTAGTTTATATATAATAGCGATGTGAAAAGGAGTGTTTTGGCGAGAAATTAAAAAAATCGGTTTTTAGATTTTGATTGATCTATCCGTTTAAAAAAAACTGTTTTGAGTCAAAAATGTGGTTTTTAAATGAACACCGTCTGTGCAGAGTAATCGTATTGACAGTTTTTAAGGAAAGGTTCATAGAAAACACGTTCATAGAAAAGGTTTTCTAGTGGAAACGTTATGGAAAATCCGATTTTTTAAAAATAGGTTCTAACAATTTTGATAAAAGTTTTAATTTGAAACAGTTACGGTTCATTTATTTTTGTTTCTTGTTGCATAACGTAAGGAGGAGGATGGATCAGCGTTAAAGATAAGGGTGTAACTGCGTCTTGAACCCATAAACTTGACTTGCGCAGTTCAGGGACGCAGCAGACAGACCCACATCCATCACCGAGCTTAATTGAAAACTGGTACATCGGTTCGACAACTGTTTTCTGAAGAAAACAGATCGAACAAAAGAAAAATATTGTTCCGGGGTTTCGCCGAAATCATATTTGTCATATTTGAGGCGGTCCGTGCTCCAGAGCTGAAGTCTGACGTTTGACTTCAGACTTGGAGCGAAAAGCACCTCGGGTGACGAACAGATGTACACAGCTTTTTTTGAGAATGTTTTATTTTGATGCTTATGGATCTCGTTTGAGCAAAATTTGATCGAAATGGTTAGGCCTACAACCGATTTTTTAATTTACTTAAATATTTTTTATAAAAATAAAATTAATCAGGAAAAAACTGATCAGCACGAAAATTTCCAAGAAAATCAGTCAATTTACTTTAGTCTTTGACGACGCGTGTACAAACACAGATTAACAGACAATCGAATCTTAAAACCACTTTATTGGACTAAGAAGACATATTGATGTGGCCTGTCCATCAAACACTCTTGCCGGATATTTTCATGATCACAATACTTCTTCATTATCTTTGTCTATTATCGTGTTGCAGTTTTAAATTTGTGTGTAAGTATCCCTATACAAATAGGCCTTCATAACCGTCATAGTAATGCCCAGACCCGCAACCATAAAATTAATGCTGAATGTTCACAATTAACATTTTAAATGTTCAAAATCCATTGAAATTAAGTAACTTAATTTGATGGTAGTCAGGGTTAGTTTTTGTATTTTCAATTTGAAAGTTTAAAATGGATATTCACGTGAGCGAGACAGCTGCGTGCCGCAATTAATTCCAGTATTTCCAATAATTCAATGTTGTTCTTAATGGTTCCAGACCATTACATTAAAACATGAACAATAAAATCTACATAATGTTACTGTGAATAATTAATTACTTTTTTTAATAAGTAACCTGTGTGTTGGACCTATGTATGTTACTGCTTATTTTCTTGAAACAAAATTACTATAACGCTTAAATCCCAATGTTAGAAGCTGCAAGAAACAATTTATCTAAACTGCAAGTTTTAATTTTAATTTTAATTTTTGAACAACGCAGTAATTGAACAATCGCAGCTGTTTATGCACGTACTAAGCTGTTGGTGATGCCTAAACTTGATTTCGAGTAATTACCATAAAACATACTTCCTTTCACGTGACATTAGGCCCTACTAGGTACTGCTTTGCCTAGGTATATATAAAGAATAGTGATAAAAAGAATAGGTATATATTAAGTGATAGTGAAAAAAATCGATTTTGAGAATCTGATAAAAATGAACGTTTTCAAATTCCCCGAGTTCAAATAAGTGGTTTTCACTTAAATTTCTCTCTCTCTCTCTCTCTCTTTCTCTCTCTCCCTCTTCCCTCTCTCTTCCTTCCTCTTTCGCTCTTTCTTTCTTTTTCCATCTCTCCCTCTTTTTTCTCTCTTTGTCTTTCTCTTTCTCTTACTCTCCTTCTCGTCCTCCTCCTCTCTCCCCAACCTCTCTGTCTCTGTTTGTGTACGTGCACATTATATATACACTAGTTAATTGATTAATTAATTACTATTCTCGTGCACTTTGGGAGAATTTTTCAAGAAATGTTTCTTTAAACGTCTGGACATTTTTTCTTGTCAATGGATATGTCATTTGCATTGTTCCAAATTTTACAAATTTTCAGTTTTTGTATTGTGATTGTGCATAGTTTCATAGAAAAACAAAAAGACAAAAAGTACGTAATTGCTGATGTGATGGAACAGAATTTTCAAAATGTAATATTATCATTCCTAAAAACATAAACAGCAAAAACGTATCCTACGTATCCTAGGATGAGTATGAAATTCAGTAAATTATTTGTTTTCGTTGATCCCAATACACCTGATCGAAACGTCAGTTAGATAACCGAACAGGTAGTTAAAATTTAAAAGTCTTTCCGTTGGGCCAGAGGCCAGAGGGAGGGAGAGAGATGTCTATTTTAACGGAAGCAGGTGTAAGTTGTACCTTAGCCGGGCGGAAGTCTTTTGATCTCTGCGGTTGATTACATTGCATTACATTTGTAAAGGTGACTTAACTGTTGTGTGTGTTTGGTCCAAGTTTATTAACCGTTACATTCCCTTGTTTCTCTTCGTCCCTGGTCCCTGATCTGCGTCTGTTGGTGACGTAATCATAGTGTTTAAGGGGTGGAGATTTTCAGGAATCGATAGAAAATGATAATTTTAAGATGCACTTATAAGATAATAAACAGGTGTGATGCGAGAGATTATTACTGTAATTGCAGGTGACAATTAGGAGATAAAAATGATGCAGAAAAACGCAAACTTTCTGACATTTAATTATTTCCGCTAAAAATTAGGTTAGGTAGCTACTAACAAAAAACCTTATCATCGGACAGATTTAGCAAAATCGTTTAATGAGATTTGGTCATGTATGAAATTAAAGTGAAACTTAAGTCAGTACCAAATTCAAAATAAACGAAAAGTAGGATACTGTTGCTCATGCGCGTGTGTGTATCTGCATTAAAATAGGTCATACGTGCGTATTTTAACATTAATATATGTCCTATGGGCATATTATAGCATTACAATAGGTCATATATGCGTATTATAACATCAAAATAGATCATATGTGCGAATTACAGCATTAGAATAGATACGTATCATTGCATTAAAATAGGTCATATGTGTGTATTGTAACATTAAAATAGGTCATATATGCATAATAAATCTTTAACGTTTGTAATGTGTGAGTATTATAGCATTAAAATAGGTCATATGTGCGTATCATAGCATTAATATAGGTCATATGTGCGTATTATGGTATTAAAATAGATCATATGTACGTATTATAGCATTAATATAGACCATATGATCGTATTATAGCATCAAAATAGATAATATATATGTATTATAGCATTAAAATAGGTTATGCGTGCTTATTATAGCATATTATTGAAAATATACTTTTGCAATTTTAGTCTGATTTGAGATATACGTAGCACAAAAATTCATGTTGGTAATATTTTGGAATTTGTTATTCAGTAAAATTATTTTATCTAACAGTATAAAAAACTGAATTAATTACCATAATTAGCGTTAATTATTATGTAAAAATGTATATTTTAAAATTTAATTAAAATAAAAAATGTACTTTTTTAAAACTCTTTTATAGAAAAATATGAATATGTTCGCATAAAGAAATGTACGTTTATTTAATGTTCCTAGTTTGTGGAAGATCGTATCTAGCTTATCATAATTTATTAAATAACTGCTTCACGAAGTTGTCTAGCTGACGTGATGGAAGCGGATATCAAAAAAGTAATTTTTCTTAAACTTAAATTTCACCAACGTAAACAGCTTAAAAATGTGCGTATATTAGTATTTTAAACTTTCTAAAATTCATTAAAAATACGAAACCCTAACTGGTGTCAAAATAAATTTCTTGATTTCAACGGATTTTCAAAATTTTGAAAATTGCCAACACATGCAGTTTTTAACGCTGATTACAATCTTGAAATAAGATATTCAACATAAGAAAATATGTAATTTCGTACAGGTTTGAAATGGCCGCCATTGTGAAAATGTTAAACAAATTTTTCTTGGACTTGTTGGAACTTGTCAAAGCTATTACCAAAATTTCGAGAGAGAGAGAGAGAGAGAGAGAGAGAGAGAGAGAGAGAGAGAGAGAGAGAGAGAGAGAGAGAGAGAGAGAGAGAGAGAGTAAATTGACTTTGTAATTCCCCCAGCTGTCGATAGGCTACATAAGACTATAAGACTAGATTACCAAGTTACATAAGACGCTGAAGAGTGACACATGAGCAACTTGCTAGGACCAGTGCATAATGGTTAGCTCATTACTCATTTCCGCCCTGACGAACACATTTATCCTTTTAGCTGAGATGCCATCTTGAGTAAATTACACACAATGTATGACTTGAGGTAAACTCAAGGTTGACCTTCAACCGATGACAATGGTGGACACTTTTACAGATTTCATTCGGTTTTAAAGCAAGTGAAGAGGCTAAGCTTATAACCACGACGTATTTTGAATAATCGCAAAAAGCATATGTGTCGCTGGTGTGATATATCCTATTATTTTAAAACATGTATCATGTTTTAGGTTGTGATACTGGTTGGATGTTGAATTTTGCGGTACGCGTGATGCGAGGAACATGTTTATATTGATATATAGCAGTATATTTCGCTCGTAGCAAATCTCATATTAAATTAATTACATTATTGTTTCCGTAATTAAAAATAATAATAATTAAATTAGGGAGTAAGAGAGCTATTCCCAAAATTTTAAATTAGTGTCTGATGATTTATTTCGAATTTTGTTCATACATTAAAATATATATGACTGATGCCAGTGTAGCAAATTTGAAAAATCTATTAGGAAGTAAATCGGAAAAATTAAAATAAACCTTACACGCGTTCGTATTTTTGTTTTCTCAATTTACTAAAAAAAAAATATTTTTATACGATTTGAAGGGAAATCAGAGTTGGTTCGAGTCCCGGCCAAGGCTTGGCATTTTCATCGCTATAAATCATCCCATCGTCTGCATTAGCCCAAGTGTGCACAATAGTCGGACGTTACAAAAATAAATATATATTTCGTATTTATTAGGATTTACAATGACTTGAGTAGTGACATTTTGTGTAAAATAATATTAATATTATGTTAGCAATGTAATATTTTAATATGCCTCATTTTAATATTAGCTTCTATTGAACAAGTTGCATTTGTTATACAGTCTCTGCGTATTTATTAGAGTATTTATTTAGTGTATAGAATGTTATTTTTTTTAAAACAAATATTAGATGATATAGTTTAAGTATAGGCCATAGATAAACCAGTGAATTTATGATTAATGAAAAGAGAAATGAAATATAGACGGCAGATATATGGGTAAAATTAAAAATAAATTAAAATTAAGTTGCTTGATATAGTCTACAAAACGAAAAAAAACAAAAGAGATTAATAAAGTCTAAAATAATTTGATTGTAGCATAGCAGCAAATATAACATTTGAATAAGTAAGAATGTTTGGAATGAAATTTCAATTCAAGGATAGGCTATCAATTATTGGTAAATTAAAAGTTTTTTTTTTTTTTTTGTGTTTGACGTCCGACTATTGTGCACACTTGGGCTAATGCAGACGATGGGATGATTTATAGCGTATGAAAATGCCAAGCCCTCGACGGGAATCGAACCCGGGTCCTCGGGGTGAAAGCCTAGTACGCCATCCACTAGGCCACCGAGGCGGCGTAAATTTAAAGTAACGTCAATAGGCCGAGCTGCAAGAAGGTAATAAAGTCATACATTTTTTAATTGTGTGTTTTGAGTGATTAG
The DNA here is from genome assembly GCA_022606455.1 of Callitettix versicolor. NCBI lineage: Eukaryota > Metazoa > Arthropoda > Insecta > Hemiptera > Cercopidae > Callitettix > Callitettix versicolor. Next base: position 31,516,146 of record CM040185.1, on the reverse strand, counting down.
AACTTTTCTAAATTTCAAATTTATCATAAAAGAGATGTATACATTATTATATTTTATTTATAAATTATTATTATTTGTTCTTATAACTGATGTGTCTCGGCTTCGAACCAATAATCCGAGATTTAAGTGTAATCACAGTGAGTGATACAGGCTAAACTAAAAAACAGACTGACGTTCATTAAAAGAATCCATTGTCATAATGTAAATGTTGGGGAAGTCTATTCTGAAATAAAAATATAAGAGAAATTATTTATTATTTCTATTATTGACCGACGAAGCGAAGATCTGTTTCAACTCGACCGTTCGCCATTTGGTTTGAGTGTTTGTTCATTACGCAGTTTTGGCCAAACGCATTGACCGATTGTTTTAAAATTTGGTATGGTGGTACCTTGTATAAAGTTCGAACGATGTATTACAAGAATCACCCCTACTTGACTAAGTTTCAAGATGATGGCCTTGGATTTACAATAACGAGTGTACGCAGTTTTAGCCAAACGTACTGACCAATTGTTTTAAAATTTGGTACGAAAATATCTTGTATAAAGTCCAAATTACGTATGTGAAATATTTTTTTCTATTAACTTCCGTTTCAAGATGGCGGCTTCTGATTTAACGATGACGAGTGTACTCAATTTTATTCAAACGCATTAGCGGATTGTTTTGAAATCTGACACAAACGTACTATTTATAAAGAGCGAAAAAGTATTTGTAAGATTTTTTTGCCCATTTACGTTCCTTTCTAAATGGCGGGTTCTGATTCAACGTTGAGAATGTATTTGCTGGTTATTTCCAGTAATACTGGTAGAACGGCAAGACTTATCATAATTTTTACTTCATGGAGAAAGAGCGTAAAATTTCCAATAAAGTTGGTCAAGTAACGTCTTTCGTTATATTATCGTTACCTATTAAATTCACAGAAAAAGTTACGAGCGCCATCGTGGATTAGGCGTATGTCATTCACGCCTGTTTTTAAGCCTTTTGTGTCCATGATACATAGAATCTTATATAATGTTAAAATCTGGATGCCAGAATGAAAGGTAAACACACGTAGTATAATAATTACGAATATACTGCAAGTTATACTGTTTTTTGAACTTATAGTATAGAATTTCGCAATTATGGTCTACTTTAATTCAAACATAACACAAAAGTCAATTATGCGTATAACTCGAACAAGTCCGTTAACCATAGAAATTCGTTCAGTAGTTTCAAAATGGCGGTAATTTCTATTTTTTAAAAATCCATAACTTTTTTGTCTTGAATTCTTGTGTGGATTCCATTTCACGATCGTAATCAGCGTTAAAAAGCGGCATGAATTAGAGTTTTAAATTTTCGAAATCCATTGAAATTAAGAAGTTTTTTTGACGGCGGTCATGGTTCATTTTCTTATTCTCAACGTAATTTGGAAGTTTATAGTGGTAATATATGCAGATTTTAATGTTGTTTATGGCGTTGAAATTACAATTTCAATAAAGGGTAAAATAAAGATACATACTTTTGGACATTCGCTTCTATCACGTCAGCGAGACATATTTGTTAAGGCCTAAATTGATTTGAGTTAGTGTTCAGTGATGACGAACAGCCTCTAGTGCGTTTCTTATTCAGCCTCTGTTCGGACACAGTTGTGTGTTTATTTAAATTTGATCAAGCCGTTAAACGTTAAACTGAAAGTGATGTTCCACTTCCGGTACAGACACCTGAAACTGATGCTATCTACTCTCAGACAGGCCGGACTTTTAATTGTCCGGTCTTGCGTGCGTCGCCTATCTCGCCAACATCTCGTAATTAGTTCTAATGTTTTCATTTCAAAGGAAACAGCAACTCCGAGATGTGCATACACGGCTGGATATTCGCATTAAATCTACACTTTTGTCTTCTTTCATACAACAGCACGAAGTACAGCTCTAACTGGAGGAGTTTTGTTAGTGGGTTTCAATTGAAAATAATCCCTGCACGCAGCTGTCTCGCTCACGTGATGGAAGGGAATTTCCAAATGTATGTTTCTTTATTTCACTATTTATTGAAATTAATCGTCATTAAAATCATTAATCATCATTAAATAATGATAATCATAACCATCATCATAAAATCACCGCTATAATCATCATTAAAATCAGCGTATATAACTTAAAAACATATTGCAAACTTTGAAATAGCATTGGAAAATACGAAAAATGAATCGTAACTGCCGTGAAATTAAAATGTTTAATTTTAACGAATTTTAAAAATTCAAAATATATGCAGTTTTTCACCTTTATTACGTTGGTAAATTCATATTAAAAAAAAGATATAAAAAACATAAATATACAAAGATTTTGAATGACCACAGTTTTAAAATTGATGAAAACCAGAAAAAATTTCTGGTTAGTGCCACTTACCCAATTTCGTGCCAAGTTTGAATCAAATCGGACTGAAATTGCGAACGTGAGTCTCTGTGGTACACACACACACACACACACACACACACACACACACACACACACACACACACACACACACACACACACACACACACACACACACACACACACACACACACACACACACACACACACACACACACACACACACACACACACAAGGTGTGTGTGTGTGTGTGTGTGTGTGTGTGTGTGTGTGTGTGTGTGTGTGTGTGAGAGAGAGAGAGAGAGAGAGAGAGTAACCTTATAAGCATATACACATAGATGCAATGAGACATCCGTGTATTAATTATAGACTCAAGGCTTTTAGAAGATAGATTTTTATGAAACTGATATATTATTGGAATGTTAACATTTTAATAAGAATATCATTTACATTAATCTATAGGCTATAATAATCCAGTAATATGACTACCGATAAAAGTATAAATATATACTATAGGTAAAAGTTATTATCGATATTTCTTATAAGTTATTGCAAAACTGAGTTTTAAGTACTCGTGTTTTTTATGATTACTTGTGCTCAAAACAACTACTTTGTGCCCACAAACGCATTTCTTTCTCTTTTCCTTTTTAAATCATTGTTTTGTTTGTTCGTATTTAGAATGACCACATCTTCATCCTCTTTATAGAGAAAAATCTTCATCCTATCATCTGTCTCTCATAGAGGAAAATTATCGTTTGATGTACACGCATTGAAAAGATTTTGAAAATGATTAAAACATCTCCCGCACTACGTAGAAAAATATTATTTCAATTCTAGTACGACTGATGTTTTTTCTTCTGGTGCAGGTGAAGCGAGGGTTGCTCTTGCTCCGAATGGAAAACATTTGTTACATACGCTCGTATTATGCATCGAACGATATATTTCTTCGCAAGCCTAAAAATGCCGAAAAGTCGATATTTTTTTGTTAGAGTTGAGGAAGAAGTACCGTTATGCAGTACATATTTATACTGTTACGTGTCCATAAGACTCAGACGCATAGGCATTATTTTGAAATGACGTAATCCTTTACGGAACTAAGACCCGTGACACTTCAGAAACATAGCTATATAACTACGAAATATATATAGGCCTAATCTTTAACTACAGCTTAAAACGTGATTTAATACTCGTGATCGATTATCATTTTATGATCACGGGCCTGGGTCGTGCCTTGATGGCCTTAATATCTCATTTTAAACGGAAATTTGTTAATAATCAATAGTGTACAACAAACATCAGGCTAATGACCTCTAACTCAACTCATGCTAAGACAATGACGGCAAGCCGATTCAGAATACTGCAACGTTTGGATTAGCAAGATCAGCTGTTTGTCACTGCTGCATAGATCGTCCGTCGACCTCTAGTAGTTTCACCCACACGCACGTATTCCATAACCATTTCCTGTTCCGCTCAATATGGTATGAATTTTAGGAAATATGAGACCAGTTAACTGCGTCTCCTTCAAAGGAGTGGAGTGATACCTTTGTATTTAGTAGCCTTACCTGTAGGCCTATTTATCGTAACTGATGGATTAGTTCGTTGCTATGGCAACCACAAATAACAACTTTAATTTTTGGTAATGGAAATAACCTTATTATCATATTTAGGAACGGTGCAGTGTTCCGCCAAATTAAGTTTGTCCACTCTGCCCAGCTGTCTAGTATTTGTAGCCTGTACTTTACGCCAAATGTACAGTTATAAAATTAATGTTTATAATAATCGATATGGGGTCATAGTAGTAGACAGTGCCAACTGTACAAAAAGACCATTAAAAAGTTAAGTTCTATTGCATGAAAAATTAAAAATAAAAATAAAAAAAACATGTTGAAGTTTTTAAAGACAACTAGAGGAATTTAAATAACAAATTTTCTTGATTATAGTATTGTTTTTTATTTAAGTTTATTAAAAAATATTTCTGCTGTACAAAATATTAAACAAAATTGTAAACAAATTAAACAAATTATGTACCATTACAAACTTTCCTAATTGATACTTTGTAAATAAAACGATTATTTAAAATGTCTTAACAACAGTCAATGAACATGAAAAATTTAATCAAAGACAAAAATTTCTAATCCACATTTTTTTAGTCAAAATACATCCCGTATAATGTACGCTATACTGTGTGGAAAATAATTTTTTGAACATCTATTCCATAGTTGATAGCGTACTGGGCTTTCACCCCGAGTACCCGGGTTCGATTCCCGGCCAAGGCTTGGCATTTTTCATACGCTATAAATCATTCCATCGTCTGCATTAGCCCAAGTGTGCACAATAGTCGGACGTTAAAAAAAAAAAAAAATCCATAGAACGCCTTGTGTACTGCGATACTTGTATTGCGTGAACAGATTCATCTTTTGAAGGGGCATTCTGTTGTAAGTTGTTTCTATCACTGCACTTACTGTTCACTTTGCAACAAATTTGTTGATTCCATAATTCAAATTTAAATAATTAATCCAGTATTACGCTGTCCCAATAAAAGTCAAGACTGACAAAAATGTTCTACTACTTTAAAAGTTTAATGGAGAGCTTTAAGTGTGTAAATTGTTACTAGAAAATATAGGTTTAAGTCATAAGTGTAAGCAGCATAAGTTATCTAATATTTTAAACCATTCGTTTTGTCAAGTAAGTATTGTTTCTAAATTACTTGAGTATTATAAAATACCTTATACCTAATTCTAACTACATCTGTATTATTAGCAGAAAAAATGTTTCTAATTGGAAATGAACACAGAATTGTGCGTGGTTTGTATTGGTAAGGTATTATTTTATGAAGTTTAAAACGGGTTTAAAAATAAATCCTACAAAAGCATTACATAAACGTTTTCATCTGCAATTATTCCCACCCCCAAAAATGTGGTTTGAAAGTTAGGTATTTTTATAAAAAGTCATGTATCATTTCCACCTAAATTGTCATTAGAAGTCTTTCGTTCTTCATTAAAATTAATTGACCGAGTGAAGCCAGATATTCCAGCTCGATAGTTCGGCATTTTGTTTGTGTTTGTTTGCAGTTTTGGCCAAAACGTATTGACCGATTGTTTTGAAATTTCATACGAAAGTACTTTCTATAAAGTCCAAATGACGAATATGTTCGAATTTTTCTCATTAATTTCCGTTTAAAGATGGCGGGCTCTGACTTAACGATGATCGGTGTACGCAGTTTTACCCAAACGCATTGACCAATTATTTTGAAATTTCTTCCATTCGCTTCCTTTTCAGAATGGCGGCCTCTGATTAAACGATGACGAGTATAAAAAGTTTCGACCAAACGCATTGATCGATTGTCTTTGAAATTTGATACGAAGGTATCTTATCTAAAATCCAAACGAAGTGTGTGTAGTGTTTTTTCGCATAAACCTTCCGTTTCAAGATGGCGGCTTCTGATTTAACTGTGACGAGTGTAATTGCTGGCTATTTTCTGTAAGTGACTAAACGGCAAGACCTATCACAAGTTTGACAACTTCATGGTTAAAGAGTATATATTTTCATTTACCGGTTTAATTGGTGGAAAATGTTATGAGTGCGTCAACCAGTTGATTAAGAATATCCTTCGAGACCTACTGTTCTTTGAACTACTAGTTATAGACTAATTCTCGATAAAACTTAATCAATACAAAGTCTACGTATAACATTTTTAGAGGTTAAAAACAAAAAATTTAAAAAAAATTATGTACTTTCTTTAAGAATTTAGGAAATAACGGAAGTAAAACGAAGGGGTCATTTTAGGGGTAAGGATTGTCTTCTATTAAGGCGCAAGTAGCACGAGAAGGAACTGGTTTAGAAAAATAAACTACACTAGTCTGGTGTCTGAGATGTTTACATTTTGCACATTGTGGTGTAAGTTTAGATGGCCGAGGAGGAGCACTGCCTGCACGATTGCACAGCTGACCGCAGCTACAGCTAGCTGGAGATCAGCTGACCGAATCTTTCTTCTTTCAACAGATGACCGGATGAACGGAGAAATCTGTGAACATGACCGCGATCAGACCGTTTGTTTACGCATTACGTGAGCGCGAACTGCCACATTTTGGAGGCGTAAAAACCAAACAATCAATAAAAAGCATCGGGCCTAAACGGCGCAAGAAAACGTGGGTTGCACAACATGAGGGAGAGGCAATGTGTTCGTGTTAAAATATGTTTTTGGGAAATCACAGAACTAATGATACGACTGTTTATTTTCTTTCAGAAGATATTACGTTTATACTGTAAACTTATTTACTTCGTTTAGGTTTACTTCTTTGATGAAATAAATTTAACTGTGTTATATTCGCGATAACCCGACACGATAATCCGTCAGTGTTATTTAAGTTCTCAAAAAAAAAAAAATAAATAAATAAATAAAAAACAATAAAAAATGGCATAAATAAAAAAGTAAAAAAAAAAATAAATAAAAATAAAAGACAAATTAGAATCGTACGTCAACAATCCCAAGTGTATGTGTACGTATGCATAAATCCATATACATACATACGTATTCACACTTAGATACTTACGTATACATGAACAATGAATGAGCATTCATGACCGTAAATATACATACATAAGTATAAGTGACAAACAATGAAATTCGGCGCGTTTTCAGAGATCGAAATAGTATTTCTCGTGATTTTTACAAAAAAATACACAGGCACAACATTTTCTGGGGAGATAATGCGTGAGAAAGCAAATTTGTTTGTAAAAAATTGCGGACAAAGACGACTTTAAAGCCAGTGACGGGTGGCTCGATAAATTTATGCCGCAAAGAGTTCCGTTGCAACACACACCCACTCACTCATTAACACACACACACACACACACACACACACACACACACACACACACACACACACACAACGATATTTGTATGCTTAATTCTTTTTTTTTGGTATTTTTTGAAATTTTTTTGTCTATATTTATAGTTCGCACAATAATTTATAGGTTGTATAATTTTGTTGCCTTGTAAAATTTGTTCATCCACTTCAAAAGGGCGTCCATTCAAAATCTTAAAACTTCATAACTTTTTTATCTGATAATTGTTATCACTTGGCACTGTTTTACTAAATACACCACTGCAAACAGCATACAACTTTAATTACCTTTTATATATCTAATCAAATCATAATAATAATGTAATTTATATATTTAATCAACTATATTAAATTAAATCTGATAGAAAAGAATACCTGACCGCGATTAGGGTTCTTGTTCGAATTTTAATTAAATTTTAATAATAGTTAAAATATTAATTGTTTCATGTAATTTAATTTGATTGATTGTGATGGAAGCAAGAAAACTAAATTTTCTTTATCCTATCCATTTGCAGTTCACCATCAAAACAAACATTAAAACCTTGATATGGGTTACTGGCATTTTAAACTTTTAAATGCACTGAAACCGTCGTATAATTAAATTTCTTAATTTTATCTGATTTTGAAAATTCATTTTTAGCGCTGATAATGGCATAATCAGACTAAAAAAACAAATAAATAAATAATTTTTTAAGATGTGAAATGGTCGTCATTTTTTAAACTGTTAATCGAATTTTGCTGGTTTGCGAACTAGTCTAAGCTATTACCAAAATCGATTTTCGTGCTAAGTTTGAATCAGATTGGATTAAAATTGATGATCGTGTTAATACGCACACGCACAAACACAAACATGCGTTCGCGCATATATATATATATATATATATATATAATATATATATATATATATATATATATATATATATATATATATATATATATATATATATATATATATATATATATATATATATATATATACGTTTTTATATAAACGTATATATCAAAATATTAATTCAGCCTGTGGTTTTTTAATACTGTAAATTTTCGTTTATTCGCTTCTATCACGTCAGCAAAATAAGTGTTCGCAGCGGTTGTAAGACATATAGATAAGCCTATGTTCGCAGTGGTTATAAAACGTATAGGCCTACCATATTTTTTTAATGGCTAACACTACTCATGAAAAAAAATCTTAAACACAGGTTTAATAATTGTAAATTAAGTAATAAAAACAAATTTTCTATTCCTTACCTGTCCTGAAAAAAGGAATTTAGTTTTAGGCCTATAACACACAAACACCTATTTCAGGAATATTTGCAACACTTAAACAAAAGGCTATAAGTCACAACTCTCGATACACCATTTTAATAATTAGGCTTTACGTCAAGGTATGTGATAGTGGTGAGTGGCCAAGAGTTACAATTAAAATAATTAGTACGAACAGCTGTTTGCTGACGTAATTGAAAAGAATTTCCAAAAAGTAACAAAATTAGATTTGAATTAACCTTTTTGAAAATTTGATTTTGTCAAAACAAACAACGTTAAAACTTGTCTAGCATTTAAAAATTTCAAATTGAATCAAAAATACAAAAACTGCGACTATCTGAAAGTTTATTATTGCATTTTATTAAAAGTGATAATTTATTCTTTTAATTAAAACAGAATTAAACGTTGATTACAGATAGCCTCTAATTTTGGGAATTATTATGACACCATAGTCTATAGGTGTCAACAGTTCCAATAGCTCATTTTCAACCTGAAATACACCAATTAGTTAAAAATTGAAATAAACATTGATTCTAAGCGGTGCTATAATAGCGATTGTCCAGAATAATCTTCTCAAAATAACATCCGTTAGAGGTTGTCTGATTGTGTAACTTAGATAAATATTCCCCACTGAGTTAGTTAAAATTCTGTAAGTTTTACAAGAGTAATAACAAACGCCTCCAAACATGGATGGTTTCTCAACGGACAGGACATAAAGTATGACGATCTCGACTCGGTCATGGTTTTGTTTCCTTCAATACACCCGTAGTCCTCTGATAACATAGATTAACTATAGTTCATGTGTTACGCTATGTGAAACTGTAGTCTAAAGATATAGTGTTTGAAGCTGTAATTGTGTGTATGCAGTGTACAGGTCATGAGGCTCAGATTGGTGTACGAGAGATGTTCTACGACAAAGGTCTATAATCTGTTCGTATAAGGAAGGCATTTGATTACATTAAGTAGAGTTGCATTGTGGTAAACTGTAGTCTAAAGATATAGTGTTTGAAACTGTAATTGTGTGTATGCAGTGTACAGGTCATGAGGCTCAGATTGGTGTACGAGAGCTGTTCTACGACAAAGTCTATAATCTATTCGTATAAGGAAGGCATTTGATTGCATTAAATAGAGTTACATTGTGGGAAACTGTAGTCTAAAGATATAGTGTTTGAAGCTGCAATTACGTGTGTATGCAGTGTACAGGTCATGAGGCTCAGATTGGTGTACGAGAGCTGTTCTACGACAAAGGTGTATAATCTATTCGTATAAGGAAGGCATTTGATTGCATTAAATAGAGTTACATTGTGTGAAACTGTAGTCTAAAGATGTAGTGTTTGAAGCTGCAATTGTGTGTGTATGCAGTGTACCGGTCATGAGGCTCAGATTGGTGTACGAGAGCTGTTCTACGACAAAGGTGTATAATCTATTCGTATAAGGAAGGCATTTGATTGCATTAAGTAGAGTTGCATTGTGGGAAACTGTAGTCTAAAGATATAGTGTTTGAAACTGTAATTGTGTGTATGCAGTGTACAGGTCATGAGGCTCAGATTGGTGTACGAGAGCTGTTCTACGACAAAGGTGTATAATCTATTCGTATAAGGAAGGCATTTGATTGCATTAAATAGAGTTACATTGTGTGAAACTGTAGTCTAAAGATGTAGTGTTTGAAGCTGCAATTGTGTGTGTATGCAGTGTACCGGTCATGAGGCTCAGATTGGTGTACGAGAGCTGTTCTACGACAAAGGTGTATAATCTATTCGTATAAGGAAGGCATTTGATTGCATTAAGTAGAGTTGCATTGTGGGAAACTGTAGTCTAAAGATATAGTGTTTGAAACTGTAATTGTGTGTATGCAGTGTACAGGTCATGAGGCTCAGATTGGTGTACGAGAGCTGTTCTACGACAAAGGTGTATAATCTATTCGTATAAGGAAGGCATTTGATTGCATTAAATAGAGTTACATTGTGGGAAACTGTAGTCTAAAGATATAGTGTTTGAAGCTGCAATTACGTGTGTATGCAGTGTACAGGTCATGAGGCTCAGATTGGTGTACGAGAGCTGTTCTACGACAAAGGTGTATAATCTATTCGTATAAGGAAGGCATTTGATTGCATTAAATAGAGTTACATTGTGGGAAACTGTAGTCTAAAGATGTTGTGTTTGAAGCTGCAATTGTGTGTGTATGCAGTGTACAGGTCATGAGGCTCAGACTGGTGTACGAGAGCTGTTCTACGACAAAGGTGTATAATCTATTCGTATAAGAAAGGCATTTGATTGCATTAAATAGAGTTACATTTTGGGAAACTGTAGTCTAAAGATGTAGTGTTTGAAGCTGCAATTGTGTGTGTATGCAGTGTACAGGTCATGAGGCTCAGATTGGTGTACGAGAGCTGTTCTACGACAAAGGTGTATAATCTATTCGTATAAGGAAGGCATTTGATTGCATTAAATAGAGTTACATTGTGGGAAACTGTAGTCTAAAGATGTAGTGTTTGAAGCTGCAATTGTGTGTGTATGCAGTGTACCGGTCATGAGGCTCAGATTGGTGTACGAGAGCTGTTCTACGACAAAGGTGTATAATCTATTCGTATAAGGAAGGCATTTGATTGCATTAAATAGAGTTACATTGTGGGAAACTGTAGGCTAAAGATGTAGTGTTTGAAGCTGCAATTGTGTGTGTATGCAGTGTACAGGTCATGAGGCTCAGATTGGTGTACGAGAGCTGTTCTACGACAAAGGTGTATAATCTATTCGTATAAGGAAGGCATTTGATTGCATTAAATAGAGTTACATTGTGGGAAACTGTAGTCTAAAGATGTAGTGTTTGAAGCTGCAATTGTGTGTGTATGCAGTGTACAGATCATGATTGGTGTACGAGAGCTGTTCTACGACAAAGGTGTATAATCTATTCGTATAAGGAAGGCATTTGATTGCATTAAATAGAGTTACATTGTGGGAAACTGTAGTCTAAAGATGTAGTGTTTGAAGCTGCAATTACGTGTGTATGCAGTGTACAGGTCATGAGGCTCAGATTGGTGTACGAGAGCTGTTCTACGACAAAGGTGTATAATCTATTCGTATAAGGAAGGCATTTGATTGCATTAAATAGAGTTACATTGTGTGAAACTGTAGTCTAAAGATGTAGTGTTTGAAGCTGCAATTGTGTGTGTATGCAGTGTACCGGTCATGAGGCTCAGATTGGTGTACGAGAGCTGTTCTACGACAAAGGTGTATAATCTATTCGTATAAGGAAGGCATTTGATTGCATTAAATAGAGTTACATTGTGGGAAACTGTAGGCTAAAGATGTAGTGTTTGAAGCTGTAATTGTGTGTATGCAGTGTACAGATCATGATTGGTGTACGAGAGCTGTTCTACGACAAAGGTCTATAATCTATTGGTATAAGGAAGGCATTTGATTGCATTAAATAGAGTTACATTGTGGGAAACTGTAGTCTAAAGATGATGTGTTTGAAGCTGCAATTGTGTGTGTATGCAGTGTACAGGTCATGAGGCTCAGATTGGTGTACGAGAGCTGTTCTACGACAAAGGTGTATAATCTATTCGTATAAGGAAGGCATTTGATTGCATTAAATAGAGTTACATTGTGGGAAACTGTAGGCTAAAGATGTAGTGTTTGAAGCTGTAATTGTGTGTATCAGTGTACAGATCATGATTGGTGTACGAGAGCTGTTCTACGACAAAGGTCTATAATCTATTGGTATAAGGAAGGCATTTGATTGCATTAAATAGAGTTACATTGTGGGAAACTGTAGTCTAAAGATGATGTGTTTGAAGCTGCAATTGTGTGTGTATGCAGTGTACCGGTCATGAGGCTCAGATTGGTGTACGAGAGCTGTTCTACGACAAAGGTGTATAATCTATTCGTATAAGGAAGGCATTTGATTGCATTAAATAGAGTTACATTGTGGGAAACTGTAGTCTAAAGATGTAGTGTTTGAAGCTGCAATTGTGTGTGTATGCAGTGTACAGGTCATGAGGCTCAGATTGGTGTACGAGAGCTGTTCTACGACAAAGGTGTATAATCTATTCGTATAAGGAAGGCATTTGATTGCATTAAATAGAGTTACATTGTGGGAAACTGTAGTCTAAAGATGTAGTGTTTGAAGCTGCAATTGTGTGTGTATGCAGTGTACAGATCATGATTGGTGTACGAGAGCTGTTCTACGACAAAGGTGTATAATCTATTCGTATAAGGAAGGCATTTGATTGCATTAAATAGAGTTACATTGTGGGAAACTGTAGTCTAAAGATGTAGTGTTTGAAGCTGCAATTACGTGTGTATGCAGTGTACAGGTCATGAGGCTCAGATTGGTGTACGAGAGCTGTTCTACGACAAAGGTGTATAATCTATTCGTATAAGGAAGGCATTTGATTGCATTAAATAGAGTTACATTGTGTGAAACTGTAGTCTAAAGATGTAGTGTTTGAAGCTGCAATTGTGTGTGTATGCAGTGTACCGGTCATGAGGCTCAGATTGGTGTACGAGAGCTGTTCTACGACAAAGGTGTATAATCTATTCGTATAAGGAAGGCATTTGATTGCATTAAATAGAGTTACATTGTGGGAAACTGTAGGCTAAAGATGTAGTGTTTGAAGCTGTAATTGTGTGTATGCAGTGTACAGATCATGATTGGTGTACGAGAGCTGTTCTACGACAAAGGTCTATAATCTATTGGTATAAGGAAGGCATTTGATTGCATTAAATAGAGTTACATTGTGGGAAACTGTAGTCTAAAGATGATGTGTTTGAAGCTGCAATTGTGTGTGTATGCAGTGTACAGGTCATGAGGCTCAGATTGGTGTACGAGAGCTGTTCTACGACAAAGGTGTATAATCTATTCGTATAAGGAAGGCATTTGATTGCATTAAATAGAGTTACATTGTGGGAAACTGTAGGCTAAAGATGTAGTGTTTGAAGCTGTAATTGTGTGTATCAGTGTACAGATCATGATTGGTGTACGAGAGCTGTTCTACGACAAAGGTCTATAATCTATTGGTATAAGGAAGGCATTTGATTGCATTAAATAGAGTTACATTGTGGGAAACTGTAGTCTAAAGATATAGTGTTTGAAGCTGTAATTGTGTGTGTATGCAGTGTGTACATGAGGCTTAGATTGGTGTACGAGAAATGTTCAAAGACAAAGTCCTATAATCTGTTCGTATAAGGGAGCATTTGATAGCATAGAATAAGTAGATTTGCATTATGGGAAACTATAGACTAAAGACTAAAGATATAATGTTTGTAGCTGTAATTGTGTGTGTATGCATTGTACACAATTACACAATGACCTCATGTCGCTCAGATTGCTATCAGAGAGACTATACGTACTTCTAAGTCCTGTAGTCTATATGCTCCAATAGTTCATTTTTCAAATGGAAATTGGTTAACCATTTTTACAATGGATGTTTCAAGTTTATGCTCATAATACCCATACAATGCAATCCTTGGGTAAGGTTTCATTACTAACATCTCTGACTATACAATGGCATTCTTTTAACCTATACGGGTATACACTATGGTTCCCAAATCAGATGTTTGTTTATTTCAGTCACATGTTATACATTTTATATTATTATCGTCAGAACTATGATACGGTAACGAAAACCATAAAATCTTACTGGAATACATAAGTGAATATTAACATTCATGGGCCTAAATAGAGGCTGAAATGGATGTTTCTCATAGTCTGCTAATAACTGACTGTAATAAACAGGTAGGACAGCATGTGTACATTGTGATTATTAAAATCAAATCCGATTCACAAGGAAAATTTCAAAGATTGTTCAGATATCGCATATTATAATAATTAGCGATTTTAAATGTCTCGCATGAGTAACTTAGGATTTTGAAGGCAAGCTTGTTTTTAACTTTTGACTGAGTTTTGTTTTGAATTTTTAAACTTTTCTCTACAGAATGTCTTTATCATGATCCTGTATTTAATTTCTCTCAATTTAACAAGCTGTTTTTGATTAACTTTAATGCTGCGGCGTACCAAGAAGTTTAGTTCGGTAAAGGGGTATAATCTTTTCCCAGAGAAAATCATAAAAACGACCTCTGACACAGTATTTTAACGTCACTCTTGGTCATTTTAATGTTAAGTAGTAACCACAAAACCTTCCAAACTTTCTCAGTCATTAAGCTATTTTAAACGTAGTAGTAAATTCTCTAGAAAGTGTTTCTAAAGATGAATAACTTAATTGATTCTACATTACGATATCCTAAAATAAAAGTAAAAAATTACTGGCAATTTTGTCAACTATTATTTCTTTTTAAAACATTGTCCATCCCAAATTAATTGCCAATAATATTAATAATGATTAAATATAACTTTAGCTTCTCTAATAAAATTGTAAAATGTTGATGGAGTAACCCGTCATGCCCTAAATCTGTCAGTGTTATTTGTATTAAAAAAAAAATAATAAAAAGTAGAATCGCACGTCAACAACCTCGACTGTGAGTCATATTAAGCGACAAACAATGACAATCGGTGAGTTTCCGTTATCGGAATAGCGTTTTTCCCTGTTTTATTACAAGCAATACACAAGCATACACTAATTTTTGGGGAGGTAATGAGTGAGAAAACAAAGTTTTATATAAAAAATGTCGGACAAGGATGACTTTAAGGCCAGTGGCATGTGGCTCGATAAATTTAAGAAACGGTACGGAATCCGTTTTTTGTGAAAAACTATTGTGTGATGTTAATGTTTTTGCTGCTTACATAAAGAAATTTAAAGAAACAGTAAATAATCTATTTAGGTTAGAATTACAAGCAAGAATTAGGTAAAGTTTACAAAGCGGTTTATTTTGGCGCTTGCTTCCGTAAAAAACTATCGTTCTGCAGTACTGTGTACTGTAATGTGCATAGAGCAGTTTTAATATTTTTCACAGTAATTTTAAGAGTTTTAACATGTATGATAGGGCTGGTTGTGATGTGAGTGCTCAAATTTATATTGATATATAACAGTATATTTTGCCCTTCACAAATCTCATATACTATGCGCAAGTAAGGCGCACGTGACAACTACTAATCTACGGAAACTACAAAGACGTTTGACCGATATGAATATATGAAATGAATCGTTAATTTCTATATTGGTAGTTATAGTAAAAGATCAGTTGCTTTGTTGTATTAATTCTTAACGATCAACTCTTTTCATTGAACAGTTGATAGGCTATAATAAGTTTTAGGTTATGTCATGTTTTCGAACAAATCGTAATTAAAATAAAAATGGAAGAGAAAACATACATTATTTTTATTTTTGGCTCAGTAACAGAAATTTTTATATTGTTTCAATTTCTTTTGATGTTTTTTTTCAATAATAATTCAATTTAAAAATCAGTAATTAAAATAAAAGTATTTTTATTGTAATTACTTGTTTCAAATTTACATACTAATTTACTGGAATTTTTCTTCTTTTCCAATAATCCTTTGTTTTCAGTAATACGGCAATAGCGATGTCCTATATAGACCTATGCCTGATTACCACGAGTCTACTGTATCCGTTTGGTATATCAAAATTTTAGCAGTCTAGGCAATAAAGATCTTGATAAAAGGGTAGACGTACTGTATTTAGTAATTTCCCGTGACTAAGAAATAGTTCATATTCAGGCATGTTCGGAGTTCGGCGTCTGTGATGCCGTGTCGTGTACCAACGCAACGCGTGTGCAAATAACACATCGCTACGGACAGCTGCTGGAAGCGTGTGGAAGGTCACACCCAGAATGCAATGTTTTAACGTTAATATGTTGAAATAAAAGTGTTAGGCTATTAGAAAATATAACTAAAGAAACAATAGTATGGAGCTATATTAGCAGATTTTGGCATTTTGGCAATTATTTCAATGTACTCTTATAGGTTTAATTTTTTTACTGGAAATTTCGAAAGGGAATACATCCACTGATCCCCCCCCCGTGACGCCATTGCTTAGATGAATATTTATTATATTTGATTAGTTTTAATCACTAGCCTATTCCAGATTTTTAGTGCTAAAAAATCTGTAATTTTTCAGAAGCCCAGAAACGTTTCCGCACTATAAATAGGTTTGAATCATTTTCATTGGGTTAGCCTATACAATAAAGTCGTCGAAACTATCAAAACATTGTTGAATGTTTTATATTAGAATCATCTACAGTTCTCGGCTAACTTGAACATCCCTGACCTGCAAACTGTAGCCTACGTTGTTGAAATATTCATTTTCAGCAACACAGTGAAATCCCGAAGACTGGCCATCAATATTCCGAACAGTGCGCGCTGACTGCAGCTTTCACATTCTTCACCGAGACCACGACTCTATTGTATTGCTACATCAGGTTCTCGATAACTCTTTATACCAGGATCGTCATCGTCCACAGTACGTGCCACATCCGCATGGCTTTCTAAGAGCCATGCTACTGTAGGCCTAGCTGCTAATGTCGCAAGCGCCCGGCCATTGTTAAATAACGGGCAATTTCATTCTGTTAATGGTAATCGGGTTTTAATGATTAAAGGAATTCGTGTTTAAAATACTGGAATTTAACGATCGAAAGAATTAAGTTTATAGGTTAGTTAATTAGTTTACAAAATTAACATAATATACACATTTAGGTGTATTGTATTGTATTGTAGGCCTGTACAGCCCCAAAAGCTTATTACGTGCCGATTATAGACTAACTTTTCTATAATAAACATCCAAGCTACAATTTTTTAAAGAACTTGAATTTCAGCCTATTTTGTATGTAAATTTACTTCATTTAGCAAAGATTAATTTCTATACTACAAATTTTACATTCAGATAAATTTAACTTCATTCTATTTTAGTATTGTCAAATTCTAGAACGTAATAAGCAATTATTAACTGCCTTATCGATTTTTCACACGGAAATACTTCACCATGATAATGTGTCTGGTGAAAAATTTACGTGCTAAAAACAAATTTATTGTTTAATCTGTAAAATATCAGATTTTTTAATATAATTGAGTAGTACCTTGTGACATTAAATACAGAATAAAATAATGTAACATGAGCTACTTAAGTAATTTGTAATATTTTGTGTCGTTTTCATATCTAATTTTTATAACATATACTGTATTGAAATTTTTTATGTACCGTAATTATATATTACTGTAATTATACTGTACGTATAACTAAACACATGACAATAAATATAAACTGTTTTCTATTCAGATTTTGTTGGATTGATACTACCTACAGGTGGTCACGTATATTACGTGATCAAGTATATTATTCCAGTATTATAGCTAATGTGCTAATGTTTGTATAAGAATATTATTTTATGTCTCTATTTATAACAAAGTTTCTATAAAACTCATTTTTAAAAAACTTTCCCGCAGCGGTTGCAGACTAGCTGCACTTATTGAGAGGATTTAGATGTCCCTCGCGGTACCTGAGTCTAACACACACACACTTACAACACTACACTTACGACTTTAACACTTTACACTCATACTTACATTTAGGGAGGCGACAATAGCCTTAATGTGCTTTTCGCCTTAAAATGAAATTTTAAAAAAGTTAAAGAACTCCTTGATAATTTGTTATAATTCGTGTAATTCCATGATAAAACGTTAAATTACGTTTGAAATCATTTGTGCCCATAGAAAATAGGCTGCACTGCTCAAGTACCAGATACAAAACATAAAACTTAAGAATTAATTATAACAAACAGGACTAATAATAAATTATTCTAGTCAGTTTCAACTCGACCGTTCGGCATTTGGTTTGTGTGTTTGTTAAACAGTTTTAGCAAAACTTATTAAGCGATTGTTTTGAAATTTTGCACCCGACGACTTGTACGAGTATAAAACCTGGCAGCCTAGTAAAAATTAAAAGTGTTATAATTGGTACGATTAAATAGGCACTGTGACAATAAAATGTTTTAGAAAAATATGAATAGATTTTTTTGTTGTTATTTTAAGGCGAAAAGCACATTGAGACTATTATCGCCTCCCTAAATGTAAGTGTGAGTGTAAAGTGTTAAAGTCGTAAGTGTAGTATTGTAAGTATAAGTGTGTGTTAGACTCGGGTACCGCGAGGGACGTCTAAATCCTCTCAATAGGTGTAGCTAATATGCACCCCCTGCGGGGAAATATGAATAAAATTTTAAATTATTTCATTATGGCATAGTTCTTACATAAATAACTTAACAATAGGAGCTTGTGGACCTTGTCGGCCATATTTAATCTATTTTCTATAAAACTAATGTTAATTAATGAAACAAATTTCTTCGCTATTTGTTAAGATAAAATTATGACATCGTATGTGGGATCGTAGTAAGCATTTTACGTTTACATTTTATTTTTTATTTTCTTTATACTTTTTTCTACTGTATCTTCAAAGGAAAACAAATTATACATAATACGAAACGCGGACCACTTTCTCATATATATATATATATATATATATATATATATATATATATATATATATATATATATATATATATATATAACTTTAAAATAAAATATCAAACACAATTTTATATTAACAAAAAGCTTTGCAATCTGTATCGTTAATTAATATTTACCTTATAGGGAAAAATTTAATATGGCCGACATGGTCATTCAGCATTTTTTAAAGACAAGTAAAAATTTAAATTAAAAAAGTAATGATTTTTTTCGTAGCACTAAAACTAGATGGATGTCAGATTGGCAGGGCCAATGAAGTGCCAAAAGGGAACTGTGTTATCTGTGTTAAGTCCACCAAGCAATCTTGTGGCGTTGGTTCCTTGAAAATCGAAAATGGATACTTAATCAACAAAAGTGCATGCACAGTCACATTTCAATGGACACAGGAATAACCTAAAATGGAACAAACAGTGCAGTTCTTTTCTATAAAAAAAGATTCCACAGATGATTTTCTAAAGTTTTCGGCTGAATGATAGAGTGCGGTTGATTTGGAAGGTTTTGCGTATAACAGAATAGCCTAACTGGTAACAGGATCGTTTCCTAAAGTCTTCTTATTGTACGTGTTTATCAGACCGAAAATTAACATCTTCCGTAGTTTTGAACTTATAAAATATAGTGGCGAGGGTTTTAAATAAAATAGTTAATATAATATTCTTATAAAACTTTTATCAATATATGAATAAAAGCCACACATATTAAATAGACTAGAAGTTTCTCTTAAGTTCTAACTTAGTAAAAGCCTACATTGGGAATCTACAATATTAACGATTATTGTAAATGGTTACGGGAACAGTTTTTATTAGATTCTTTAAATCACTATTAGGAACGTTACCCTTAGGGAAGTACCCAGTTATTTTATAGCAGTGCTGTCTATACAGACTTTAGTTATTTCATATTTGCTACAGCCGTTATTATTAGATTCTTTGAATCACTATTAGTACCCGTTATAAATACCCAGTTATTTTATAGCAGTGCTGTCTATACAGACTTTAGTTTATTTCATATTTGCTACAGCCGTTTTTCTTAGATTCTTTAAATCACTATTAGGAACGTATAAGTAACCAGTTATTTTATAGCAGTGCTGTCTACACAGACTTTAGTTATGTCATATTTGCCACAGCCGTTTTTATTAGATTCTTTGAATCACTATTAGTACCCGTTATAAATACCCAGTTATTTTATAGCAGTGCTGTCTATACAGACTTTAGTTTATTTCATATTTGCTACAGCCGTTTTTCTTAGATTCTTTAAACCACTATTAGGAACGTATAAGTACCCAGTTATTTTATAGCAGTGCTGTCTACACAGACTTTAGTTATTTCATATTTGCCACAGCCGTTTTTATTAGATTCTTTAAATCACTATTAGGACCGTGTAAGTACCCAGTTATTTTATAGCAGTGCTGTCTATACAGACTTTAGTTATTTCATATTTGCTGCAGCCGTTTTTATTAGATTCTTTAAACCACTATTATAAACGTATAAGTACTTAGTTATTTTATATAACTGGTACTGTCTATACAGACTTTAGTTATTTCATATTTGCTGCAGCCGTTTTTATTAGATTCTTTAAACCACTATTATAAACGTATAAGTACTTAGTTATTTTATATAACTGGTACTGTCTATACAGACTTTAGTTATTTCATATTTGCTGCAGCCGTTTTTATTAGATTCTTTAAACCACTATTATAAACGTATAAGTACTTAGTTATTTTATATAACTGGTACTGTCTATACAGACTTTAGTTATTTCATATTTGCTGCAGCCGTTTTTATTAGATTCTTTAAACCACTATTATAAACGTATAAGTACTTAGTTATTTTATATAACTGGTACTGTCTATACAGACTTTAGTTATTTCATATTTGCTGCAGCCGTTTTTATTAGATTCTTTAAACCACTATTATAAACGTATAAGTACTTAGTTATTTTATATAACTGGTACTGTCTATACAGACTTTAGTTATTTCATATTTGCTGCAGCCGTTTTTATTAGATTCTTTAAACCACTATTATAAACGTATAAGTACTTAGTTATTTTATATAACTGGTACTGTCTATACAGACTTTAGTTATTTCATATTTGCTACAGCCGTTTTTATTAGATTCTTTAAACCACTATTATAAACGTATAAGTACTTAGTTATTTTATATAACTGGTACTGTCTATACAGACTTTAGTTATTTCATATTTGCTACAGCCGTTTTTATTAGATTATTTAAACTACTATTAGGAACTTATAAGTATCCAGTTATTTTATACGAGTGGTACTGCTTATAGGCTACAGACTTAGTTCTTTCATATTTGGAACAACCGTTTGTACTGGATTCTTTAAACTAGGCTACTATTATTAATTTATAGGTATCCAGTTATTTTATAGGAGTGGTACTGCCTCTACAAGCTTTAGGCTAGTTATTTCATAACTATATATTTCTCCCTACCTATAAAACAAGAGGTCACTGATGTTCTCTCTCTCTCTCTCTCTCTCTCTCTCTCTCTCTCTCTCTCTCTCTCTCTCTCTCTCTCTCACTACTTTTTACTAGCTAGTGACCGTTATCTTGTATGTCAAACCGATGACCCCAAAACAACAGCCAATCACAGCTCAGTTTCGCAACTCTATTTTAAAGATGCTGTCGCATTAAATGGGGAAACGCCAGAACATTTTATATTGTCTTATTGTTTATTCCATACAAACATTATTTATTGGCGAATTTCCATTGGAAAATGAGCTGTTGGAATGGCCACTATGGTAAGATTTATACTCGTAAACCTGCCATGGGCACCAATCCTTATCTCTAGATTACTTTTTGATGTTGTGTGTGTGTGTGTGTGTGTGTGTGTGTGTGTGTGTGTGTGTGTGTGTGTGTGTGTGTGTGTGTGTGTGTGTGTGTGTGTGTGTGTGTGTGTGTGTGCACTCTATGACTCGTAGAGATTTGAAGTGTTTTTAACGTAGGTGAACAGAAGAAGGTAGGATACACCTCTAAGCAGAATATTAAAATTTGTAATTCTATTTCTTAAAATTAAATAATTAACTAAATATTACACCTGTTTACACAGAATATTTATGGTAGAATTTCGACGGCCATCACAGTTGCGGGTACTGCTAATAGCCTACTTAATAAATTTAAAACATAATTAACAAAATACAATTAATTACTAATCCATATAATATAAAACTAATGTCGACAATCCAGAATACAATCCGGCACATCATAATAACCTGTCGGTTGATGTAGTTCTGTGAATCAGCCGCAGTTTATGTTTCGGTTGTAATTTCACTCACGTCCTCATACCTGACTATTGCCAACACGGAAGATGGCTCCTGGGGTCAGATCGGGAGGGTGGGAGGGGGCAATACCCAAAAAGTCTCTATGAGTCGTATTCAAGAAGTATTTGCATGTTTATTCACATCCGGTGATGGGCTCTTAACCATAATCGAAGAAGCTTAAATACGATTTCATCAGACGTTTTACTGACCTCTGAAGCGGCCTACGTCGATGCAGGATGTCAGCATGTTATTACGAAATAATTTGTAGTTATTAGATAGGCCTATAGCCTCCATATAGGCCTACATGTTCTAGGCCTTTTACAAGTAAATAAAATTACATTCTTTAACGTACAGATAACCAAACGAAAAGGTATGGGCAACAAAATTATTTTGAAAATTGCTTAATGAAGCACTGCAAACAAAACTAGCGGGTCACTAAAAATCAGTTTAGGATCAACTGAAAAAACAACATTCAAACTAATATTCAGTTAGCTCATGTTTTGATCATAACCTGTATGAAAAGTAGACTAATAAGTGAGTGTAGTGTAATAAATTTTAAATAAAAGGAATGTAAGTTAGAGATTAGGCAGGACCAAAAGAAACCCCATTGTGGACAAGATTATAATTTACTTTTAACTAGCTAAATACGCGTGCTTCGCTACTGTATTTGATTGAGCTATAATACATAATTGCGCGATCTATGAATACCATAGATCGATTGATAACTTAGTAATTTAAGCAGTTCATAGAGGCACTATAGATATCTGCCGCTCATGTACAGTTGTTAATTCTATTGACAACTGAAACTGCAACCCAGTTTCTAAAGTGTGTGTATTAAAACACAACAATCCACGCCTGTGTTTAGACTTTTATTTTTGACTCCATAGATAACTGAATGTGATTAGATTGTTTTAATTTAATTTTTTAATACTAATTTTATTGAAATTCCAACTTTAAGTTTTAAACAGATTCTAGATGTCCTTATTTTTTAAATAAGTTCATGGCCTTAATTCATCACTTTTAATTAATTTGTACTTTAACATTTAAAATGTTTGGTATTATCTTTCATTAACTATTAGAATTGAATTTAGGACGTTAAGAATTATTCCCTTTTCCTAAAATAGCCTTCTCGTTCATTAATAATTTAAAAATATTTTTGCTTTCTTGAGGTACCTTCTTTCGCACTCTGACTGGTTTTCATCTGGTATAGTTAAGGCCTACTGCCTCTTGATTGCTCGACGTCCGTTTGTTTTACATTGTGCATTCAATATCTAACATTTCTTTTGAAATTATATTTTTCCCTTTACTTAGCTTCGATCTAGGCTTACTACGGGAGTCATAAGTTTGACTATTAAAGCCTAAGTATAGTTCGATAATACAAATTTAATTGTTATTTATATTCCTTTGTGTTGATTGAAAATTGTAGGCCTATACATGGTAATTTATGAATTTTGAGTTGAACTGTATTGATTATTTCATTTTTGATATTATATTTCTAATTTTTGGCTTAATTTTATTTGACTTTCGTATTTGCGTTACAACCGTATTTCATTTAAGAGTAAATATCCTTTTTCTTAGCCTAGGTCAGGGTTAAATCTATTTTACAGGTGATGCATTAGAATGTTGCCGATCAGCTGTGTTCTACTTATATCTATACACATGGCTTTAGATTGTAATCGATAGCCTAGACATATTAGCTTAAATGTTGTGCTTCGGCATTCGATCGTCAGCTGATTCACCGACTTCCCATAAGAATTCCATTGATGCGATGCCCTCTTTTGACACCCATATCACCGAAACCAACCCTCGTAGTTCCAAAACGAAATCTTCTTCATAGATGGGAGATGGTGGGCTATCACGCCATATAATCCCCATGGGGCTGCGGGGGTAGTTTGCGGGGTTATAGCGGCACGCACGGACATACTATGCTCACACTTATTATATATATATATATATATATATATATATATATATATATATATATTGATTAAGGCTAACTGTCTGAACTTTAAATTTATTTCAAATTCGGTGTAGGTTTACTGATTTTTCATAGGCCTATCAGTGTTTCTCAAACTTTCTTAATCCGGGGACCATTTTTTTGTCTGTTTAACAGTCCTGTTAGCAGACCTCCTCGTCACAGAGTCGGACTGCGTCAAATTTTTAAACGGGAACTTAGGACCAAAAGCGGCGCCTCCATAAAATCGGTGCCAAACCCTTTCCTGATAAAATTTTCGAAAAGTATTGTTTCAAGATTTAATCGGGAAAAAGAGAGCTTGTATACCCTTCGAACCTAAAGCCTGTAACCAAATTATCCTATATTTATGTGATCGAAAAAAAGAAAACTGGATAACCTCCGAAACTCAAGCCTCTAACCTCTTTTTGATCAGGGAAAAGAGAGGTCTCTCACCTATGAACTTCAAGCCTGTAACCGAACTATCCTATAACTTTGTGATCGAAAAAAAACGTGTACTCTTAAAACCTGAAGCCCTGTACTTAAACTACCCTATACTTCTGTGGTCGGAAAGAGAGAGCTAACAACCCTATATATTGTACACAGACTAATTATTATGTTAGAACTTCTGCACTTAACGTGTATAATGTTAAAATAGTATTTTAGGTACCTAGGGCGTAAAATCCCATCATACGCACCAAGTGCGTAGGGTACGTTGCGCCCGTGGGCTAACGTAGACTGTGGATTGTGGTGCATATTTCTCAGGTACAATTTCTTATCACCAAAACTGAGATCCTGAAACAGGTTTATCCCGTATTTTTCACTTAAAATTTATTTAGGTATTGAATTAAAATTGTCAAATCAAGCATCTGATTTAAGGAATTTATAAAATTTCAAGTTTTCTTGAGGTTTTTAATGCATTTTCAAGTAATTAGCCTACATTAGTTTTAACTATGTTAACTGAAATATTATGAAGTTTGGGAATGCCTCCATACAAAAATTGAAACATTATTTAGCAGTTTAAAAACATGTAGGCTAATATATGTCCTAATACAGAAACAAATTATAACGAATGATAAAATTTAAAGTATTGTTGTGAATGAATCGTTAACTATAACCGGTTATAATTAAAAATACATAAAATGAAAATAATCATCTAGTTGCTAATAATTTAGCCTATACTAGTTTGGCAATTTATAGAGGTATATAGAAAACTGATTGATAACAACGAATTAAAGGTGTAATATATTTAGCCTATTACAGGGGTGTTCTTTGAAACGTACTTTTATTAAGAATTTATTATTATCAGAATAGGCTAACTGAAATGCCTAAATATAATGAGATATTCCAGTATAATAAAATAAGTAGCTATAGGCTATCCAAACTGTGGTAAGAAACACAAGGCACCCTAACAACAATTTGCACTTGTCACAAGAATGATAGTGAACCTGCTTATTTATAGGCTATGTCTTTGTAGGCTATACATATTTTGTGAACACAAAATATTTTAAAAATCAGTTGAAAAAATTAATAAAACTAATTAATAAAAAAATAAAATAAAATCATTTAACAAATGTATTCAAAATCTTGTTCAATCATCCTCGAAGATTCAACTGAATCTTTCATTTTGTGCGAATCCTTGAAGCAGTGATTGGTTGAATTAGACAAGGATCTTAAGGAGGCTGGATGCTGGACCAGTAAGCTCCGCCCCATTCTTTATTTCGGTACAGCCAATAGCAAAAAGTGAGGTTACTATAGAGACCAGGTTCACAATGGTGGTTGCTACGTGCTACGGTCATCCAGAATCGATAAAACCTTGAAATTTTAATTGTAACGCGTGCGGAATGCTTAGCGGGGTCAAAGCACTCGAGCATCAAACATCAAAGTAATGTTTATATCCACTCTTTATAGCTTATAGACGTAGGCTGACCCTGCGCTATCAGAGCAGAATGAGTTGGACAGTTTGTTTTTAAAAGCATAATTTTATCAATCTAAGTCAAATATATGAATAGTTCTGTCATATTAAATAAAAAAATCAATTGTATTACAATACAATACAATCGAAACACAATACTTTTATACTTATACGCGACTAAAAGTGTTAATGTTTTTCAAAAAAAAAGTTTTCAGACGGTTTTTTGCAAATAACTCAAAATATAAGTATTTTATCGAAAAATTAATTTTAGTGAAAATTTAGCTTATAAAAATCAAAGAATTTGATTGGTTGAGGTGTCTGTAGATCGAATACAAATGGAATAATAATTGCATGTTCTTATTCGTCAAACGCCAAAACTGAAAGTTTCAAACTGGGTTGTTTTTTAAGAGTTGATAAAATAAATACTATTCATTTTAAATAATGAAAAGATTGCATTATATTTTGAATTTAAAAAAATAATTATAATTTTTCTATTATTTTTTGCAAGATGTTGTTTTTATAAGGGTTGAAACTTATAAATAAATAATAAACAATTTAAAAAGAAAAGAAACCTTAATTTAATATTACTATATGATTGAATAACATCATATAAATAACATATGTAATATAAATAACAAGTTGCTGAATAACATTTTTCAACATTATTTTTTAATGATTACTGTCGTAGTGGGTGGTTTTTAGGGGTTGAACATTTTCAATTCATCATAAATTATCCCTCAGAATGATATTTATGTAATGTATTTAAAGGAAATTTCAATCGATTATAAGCTTGAATCTACAATTTTATAATTATTTGAAAACAGGGGTAGTTTTCTCCCCTAAAAAATAGTAAGTAACCAACGGCACAGGTTGATATTTGAAGTAAAAGGTAAGTAGAACCTAAATCCAAATTTTCACGCAAATCGGTGCTATTTAGTCATTCCAAGTTGCTAAAGAACATTATGAAGATATTTTTTTTAATTATAAAATATAGGAAGGGCATTTAGGGGTCGAAACTGTGTAATAAACCATTAACAATGTCCCTTAATGTCAAATGACTTTAATTTAACTTATTTAAAAGATGATTTCAATCGATTACATGCTCGAATCTACAATTCTAAAATTATTTTCATATAAGGGTAGTTTTCACCCCTACAAAATAAAAAAACAACCCCAGTTTTATTTTTATTTTAAAGCGAAAAGCACATTGAGGCTATTATCACCCCCCCCCCTAAATGTAAATGTGAGTGTAAAGTGTTAGTCGTAACTGTTGCGTTGTAAGTGTGTGTGTTAGACTCGGGTACCGAGAGGGACGTATAAATCCTCTCAATAGGTGCAGCTAGTCTGCACCCTCTGCAAGGTCGCCGTATTTTACCTTCAATGACTGGACTATCGGGGTTACTGAGTAAAAAGCTCAGGAGGTAATTAACATTAAGTATTGAAAATATTGTGGAATTTTTGTCTGTATTTTAGCCCTTTAACAAAAGGAAGTTTTTTTCGAAAATTAAACAAATTTAAACAACCAACTAAACTATGGGCTAGCCTAAGGACTTAATTTATCGTTTAAACGCTTTTAAAAATACAGGACACAGTAGGCCTATAGAAAAAGACAGTCTATTTTAAAACAATTTCGCGTCACGGTATTCAAATGACCTCTGAAGGTTCAGAACGCCAATTAAGTTTAGGTGTCTTAATTTCGTTTTCGTCGCAAGTAGGTTATCAAGTCAAGCAGTGAGATGAAGAGACCTTCAATGAATGGTAATTATACCAGTGAAGCCATAACATCCGAAGTGTTTAGTTCTTATCAGAACACGGCAACTGCATTAAGTAACTTTTTGTTACCTCTATGTAAGTAAATAATTAACTGATACCATTACACCAGGCTAACCGTAGTCTAGAAGATGACCGGCGGAGTCAAGTCTTGCTGCGTTTTAGTTCTCTCGATGCAATTTTATTACAGCAGGCTCTAGACGTTTGTTGTCTAAAGGTGCTGAGAGGTTGCTCTAAGTAAAATATTTCTCTCTATCAGTCAACAATGGTTGATGATGTTACACCAAGCTTCTAGGCCAGCGGTCGGCAAACTCTCATCCAAAAGAGCCAAATATAAACAATACCAAATTGAAGTTTATTCAAAGAGCCATTTATTTTTAAACTTAAGCTTTACTTTAGTAGCGACATTTTTATGCAAATAATTAGAATTAAAAGTACACTCTCGAGCTTGCCTTTGCTAAATATGTCTAACGGTAGGCTACATTAAATAAAACTTGGTAACATACTTATATAAAGATAATATTTATTTAAAAATAAACAAGTGAAATAATATAAAAGCTATCCTTAAAAAAACTACAAATGCTCCACTAATGTGAACAATGGCCTTGCATTTCCTTGGAAAGTAAGGGTAAGTCAGGTCTGTTTAGGCAAGATTCCAAGTTCTCGTAGATAAGCCGATTTCTTAACTTACTCTTGATAAAGTCATGCTTGAAAATGATTGTTCGCAAATATTCAGACCCAAATAAAAATGTGCCTCTTTTCTGTAGGCTTGCGTTTCAAAAAGTTTACTCGTCTCTTACAAGGCAAGTTAATAAATATTATTCATGCACTAAACATTTCGTGGAAGAGCCGCAACCAAGGAGTCAAGTAGCCGCGGTTTGCCGACCACTGTTCTAGGCCGGCTGTTGCCTAGAAGACTTGAGAGGTTGCTCTAAATAAAATATTTGTCCTTCTATTAACAATGGCTCATCCCTCACTAAATCAGCCGCCTGTTGTCTACAAGAGATCCAAGTAGAATATTTGTCTCTCTAACAGTCAGCATGCCTAACGATGCCTTTAATTATTTACAGTCCACACATCTGGATATTGTAACTACTGGCCAACAAAATAATTAAAAAAACCTGCAATTTTTCATACGCAGGTACGTTTGCCGCAGTTATCAACAATCTACAAACATCCCTTATCTCTTCGTTGTTTTTTTATCATTCTCCATTTTGGATTCGTCTCCACAGACATTGATCAAATGATACGAACATTCTGATAATATAGACTGAGGTAACACTTCTCTCACTGCTGCAGTCGCAGATTCTTCAGGGACCAACGGGAACTTTTAAAGATAGAAAATACTGTTACGTACGCTGATTTAAACTTATCTCCAAACAGGGCGCATGCTACTGGTAATAAATGTGTACTTCCCGTAGAGCTCCCAATATAAACGTGAATAGAATACGGTTATTAAAATAGCCGTAAGTAACTTTTGAATGTTCCATCTTAATAAGATAAGCACTAAGTAGAAACTTATCCCGCCGACCACGATCCTCTCACCCCTAACTTCCCGCTGGACTTGTTTTGAGGTATTTCCAACGGCTATTGACATGCAAACCCTCGCGGAACTGTTTACCTGCTTATTAGTTTCTAAGAATTAACAGGCGAGTGACTCTTGATTAACTATGGTGGTTGGTACCACTGAATCTAGAGTACATAGGGGTTCTCACCTTTTTTCTGCTTAGACCCCTTAAATAATTTTTGTTTATTCCATAGACCCTCCATATGTTTACAATGTGTTACAATAAATTCTTCTTTCAATAAGAAATCAATATGTCGCTTTCAAATGGTTTTATAATCCAAGACGCAATATTTAAATTTTCTAAATGCTTGTAACGAACATTGATACCTTCTTTCATTTCTTTCTTACGTTTCGTGTAGCGTAGAATGTCGTCAGCGTTAATGTTATCTTTTTCAATAACATACAGTTGCGTGAAATTTTCGAAATAACGAAAATCGTTTCGATTTAAAGTAGATATCAATAGATCAATCTTACAACAAAATTCCAAATATAACCGAACGAACGTGAATTCCTTGTAATTTGGTTTGCATGTTAATAAATAAAGTCTGCTAAATAAAATATATGTTTTTTGATTCAATTAAATTTGTTGCGATAAGTTTATCAATTTCCAAAAATAATTCTATTACAGAATTAAACGCCGCAAACAATTCCTTTCAATAACCATCAAACTTCTGTATGAAGAAGAAATTTATTACAATTTTCATAATTATTTTCGCATGATTGCGCAAATAAAACGATCATTTACAGTTTTACCTTTAATTTTGTGTTTATTGCTTTAACACACAATTGTAAAACGAAATGACGTTTTCCTCGCAAATTTTTAGCAATTAAGTGATGCCTGCGCAAAATACAGTGTACTGTCATAACGCCGGGAATTTTCTTTTTAAGAAACGTTACAAAACCGCGATATTTTACCGTCATTGCTGGTGCACCCAATACAACCCCCCGAATTCAATCTCCCCCTTCAAAGTTCAATAGATCCCCATGGGCTCCACCTGGACCCCGTTGAGAACCCCTGATCTGGACCGTCTGTTGCCCAGAAGAGCTGAAATTTTGCTTTTATTAGAATAACGTTTGTTTCTTAATCAGTCAACAACGGCTCGAGAACTGATGCATGTCAAGGCTGATGCATCTGTCTCAATGCATCAAGCTGTCCGTTGTCAAAAAAAAGTTGTTTGAGTTTTCGGACTAAGCCGACCATACAGATTTTACTTAACTTAGCCATCTTGCAAATAGAATATAGGCTACTTAGTAGGCCTACGCAGTTTTTCAAAAAACTCTAGCAAACAAACTTCACAAAAAGACACCTTTTAATCAATGGTAAACTAAAATTTTAATTTCGTTCCCTTTTCACCGACTTTGTACTATTCATCTTGGAATAATATTTTATTAGTGGTTGCAAACAAACAGCGGCTCCGTTATCTGCATGTGTGCGTGGGTGCACGTAGCACGTAGCCTCTAGCACGTGCGTTACATAACGATATAGGTACCGGAAATATTTGAAGCCCCGTTAAGCAACCTAACTTCAGAAGTTGTCTTCTTGTTTGCACAAGTCAACTGGAAACTGTGACGCCGCTGGTCTTAGTTCTTGTTGGCCGTGTAAACATCAGTGAATTACAAATTTTAAAACGAAATATTTAAAACGGCTATCATGGTAAAACAAAGATTTGTAACAACGAAATGAGCCCCGATGTGCGCGCGTGCATTCTGGCATTCGTAATTTTGGTGTAAAAATTGAATTGAGAATGAATAAGTGCATAGTTAAAGGGTTACTATGAACTGCGACGTTTGTAGATATATTGTTCCCTTTTGCTATATTCTTGAAAAGCTCAGTTACAGCGCGTTCTTCATCCATAATTTATTTATAAACTTTGAGAGTATTCAAGGTAGGTAACTGCCTCATTTTTAATTGGTGACAGCCCTGTTTGTTATTGAAATGCTTTCCATGCCAATTCCCTTACAATGTGTCTTTCTCTTTAACTCTTATCACGGAGGTTATGCTCCTTTTGGCTAGCTTTTTTGTGCGGTGGTGTCTGCTCATTCTTATTTTTATCCTTCATTCACTGCAAAGATCAAACTGACAACTGACAGACAGACACAAAGTAGTAGACCGCTAACAGTGCATTGGGAGCGGGGATTTTTAACGTTAATG
Organism: Callitettix versicolor; assembly: GCA_022606455.1. NCBI lineage: Eukaryota > Metazoa > Arthropoda > Insecta > Hemiptera > Cercopidae > Callitettix > Callitettix versicolor. The sequence continues at coordinate 31,484,634 of CM040185.1, read as the reverse complement.
ACTGCTTGTATAAGTGCATCATATGTAAGTATATATAAGTGTAATAAGTGCATCTCGTGTAATAATATATACAAATATAACAATTAACGACCCCTTCAAGAAGTGTTATAGAGAGCAGGATAATAATCCTCACCGCTCAAACAATGGTACATTTTAAAATGAAAATTCGCGAATTAGAAAAATTGCCTAAACTTAGTTATACAATTTCTTTGATAGCGAGAACTTAATAAAACTGTTCCCAGGACTGTAACTGCCGCAATTTTTAGGATATACGATTTAAAACACAAAAATCTGATAAAAAATAATGTTTTACTTTTAAAATGTTATAACTTGTTTTTGAAACGAATTAAAAGTGTATTCTAATTTCAGGAAAAATGTGTACAGAAACTTATTCTAAAAATGTGACGTGATTAAAGAGTAGGACTTACTGAACGTAAATGTAGATTTTAGAAATGTGTTTTAACATTGAAGAAACTAAATCTAAAAGCAATGAAATTTTATCTGTTTCTTTGAAATATTCTCTAAAAATTTTGTTAGACCTTCAGTGCATCCAAAAGTCAACTATCACTTTTACTTTCAAAAATAATATTAGTAATTTTTTGTAGTTAATTCAGTTTCGATAAGATTCAAAATACTTTCAAAAAGCTGTTGTAATATCGTTTGTAATAAACCAGTATTACTGTGAAGACGCTACAAGTTATTATCACTTTTGTAATCATTCTTCTTTCATTGAGATGAGCAAGCAAATACTGACCAACGTATACTGAGAGATATGGTTTTTGAAGATGGAGGTTCTCCGATACGTGTCAACGAAAGTAGAATTGACGAAGGCAGATCATTATACTGAACATAGTGACAATAATACTAGCAGAAAAGAAGAAGAATGTAAAAAGAATTGCTGATAACTTAAACACAGATGGAAGTTGTAATAGAGATTGTACAGATAGCAACACAAACTGCATTTTAGATACTGTAACGCTATCTTCATTCATAAATCTGAACTAAATATCTATTGACGAAAAGGTGGGATCACTAAACCCACCAGCTTCTCATCTCAGCAGGCTCCGCCGGATTTTATTTTTGTAATAGCTTTGACGAAATTAATTTTTGAAAATTCGATACTATCACATTAGTCACATTAAATAAATCCAATGAGTTTTGTTTAATAACTTACTTAATATGTTTTTCATTATTACAAAAATATAATTACCATATTTTAATATTTATAATACCATAATATATTTAATAATATTTATAAAAGCATATTTTATGTATTATTTTGTAGGCCTATGTATTATTATTTTGTTTGGCATCGACTTAAGCAAAAAGAAATTTTATGAATTATTATATAGCCTACGTTTTATTTCAGCCAACTTTTAAATATTTATTAAAATTATAGTTACAAAATAAGAAGACATTTACGTAATTTTATTTCAGGTTTAGGTAAGTAAGATGTAGGCTAAAGAAAGTTTCTAACCAATTAGGTTATAGCCTATTATTTATTGTAATTTTCAATTCAGATTTAGTACGATTCGTTTCAGTTGGGTATGTGTAAAGAAACAATACTAACAATGAAACTGTTCATTGTAGGTCATGCTAAAATATTTTTTTCCAAATATTAAGTTATTATTAACACAATAAGCCTAATATAGACAAAAAAGTTAATGTTAGGGTACATATTAGCTTACTCAATAATTAATTTCTAACTGAAAATATTTATTAAGTAATGTTTTAAAATCTAAATATTTCTGCCATCTATCGTAAATTTTTCAAACTGCATCAATTTTGTGATTTCATTTCATGTAGTTCATCGTATTTCTAAAAGGTAGCAGAGCAGGCGGACTGAGTGAGAGACATGTACGCTATGCTGGGATCCTAATTTGTTGTTACAGTATTAGGCAGTACGTTGTATAGAAATTTTAAATCTACTGCAGTTTAATATAATTTTACCGACTGTAGGATGAATAAAATGTTCAGTTTGGTATACCGTGTCGGACAGCCATAATTTATCTCATACAATTTTTAAAATACTATCAATACAGTTTCAAAATGTTGTTATACAGTATAGGCTAATTAATAATGTGAAATAGTGTAAAACGGATGTCAGGATAGTATTTTATCGTTCAAATGTTAATTTACCTTGCGAAGAGAAGTTTTCAACTCGACTTTTGTGTGTTTGTTACGCAGTTTTGGCTAAACGCATAGACCAATTATTTTGAAATTTGGTACAAAGCTACCTTGTATAAAGCCCGAACGACGTGTGTGCAAGATTTTTCCAATTCACTCCGTTTCAATGTGGCGTTTCTGATTTAACGATGACGGGTGGAGTTGGGTGAACAGCAAAACCTATCATAATTTTGTTCGCTTCATGGAGAAAGAGCGGACGATTTCCAATCAAGCTGGTCCAGTAACATTTTTCGTAAATATTACGGTTACTTGTTAAGTTGCGGAAATTGTTACTAGAGCATCAGAGCGCTATCGTAGAGAGTTGGCCAGGCAATTAATTAAGAATATACTGCGAAGTTAACTGTTATTGGAGCTACTAGTTAAAATAGTCACAACGTCCTTATGCGTTTTGTTATTGAATATAAACGTTCTAGAATGAAAATCTTTAGAGTTTTGAGAGGTCGCTGCTGATGGCATATTGCGGCAGAGTGTTCAACTACAGTTAAGTAAATAGATGATTGTCTGCCTATTTTCTCAAACGTCTTTCTTCTACCCTTACAGCTTGCAGCATTCATAGCGGCAAATAGTGTAACTACTTGGGCTTTAGCCTCTAATGTCGAGCACCCATTTTATAATGGTGGCTGTACTTCTGGTCTGTTACATGCAAAGGCTAGGTTATTTGCACATTGAGTACTTACTTGTCTAAAATCCCCAGATATACTTGCATATTGATGCTAACAATGACTTATAGGAAAATATAAACAAAAGTTTAAATAAAAAAAAATATATAAAAAATGATATAGGCCCTATATATTTTATATTCTATAAAATATAAGATATAGCTGGGTACTCCTGCGTCTCGCTAAGGTTTTCTAAGTTTTCTAAGTCTGGCTAAGGTAAAAATGGATTTGAAAGTTGACATACAATTGTCTCATTGTCAACAACAGTGAGTTTTTTATGATTGGGAGAGAAGACTTTGTTGTTAAAAAGAAAGTAATTTTTATTGGTAGAATATAATAACTTTTGGGCCATTTTGTTTCAGTCATGAGAAAGAAAGTTTGAGGTAGTCTACCATTGTATTTAACAAAAATATAAACGTTTCCATCGTTATATGTCCGGTAGTTTTGTAGTGGTCATCAGGGAAAAATGACATTTCAGCGTAACCAACTGGATCTTGAGTTAGACAGAATTTTATAAGCCAGATTTGGCTGTTACAGTGCATTAAAACAATTTATAGCATACAGACAAGTTTCGTTTCTAGAACTCGCGAAGATACTCCAGTTTTAAAATAAATCAAGCTTTTCGAGTGGTCGCCATTTTCTTTTTAATAAGTTTATGGCGATTTAAGGAAGTTTAAAACTTACAAAGATAGCAGGAAAATAATTGCAAATTTATTTAAAGTAAAATTTAAATTATACTGCTGGATCGCAACTATTACACCTGGTGAGTTTTTCTTTTCCCTTTTAAATTTTAGTTCTATAGTAATTGTATTGTAGGTAAATAAACCAGAAATACTGACACACACACACACACACACACACACACACACACACACACACACACACACACACACACACAACCGTTGTTAGCACTCAATTGTTAGCACGATATGTTATCACTCAATCGTTCTCAATTTTCGTTCGATTCGATTTATTCTTGGCAAAAAATCATTTTCAGCAATAGATTGAAAAAATCGTTCTTTAGCTAAAAAGTCCGTTCAAACGATTCAAAATAACGGCGGCCATTCCAAATCTTAACACAAGTTAAACAATTTCCAAATCTTAACACAAGTTAAACAATTTCCAAATCTTAACACAAGTTAGACAATTTCCAAATCTTAACACAAGTTAAACAATTTCCAAATCTTAACACAAGTTAAACAATTTCCAAATCTTAAAAACCTATTTTTTTATTTTTCAATTTATTAGCTAATTTCAATTGAAAAGCGAACTATTTGAGCAACCATTATGGTAAGATCCAGACCCGAAGTCTTTAAATGAGCTTTGATCCTGAACTCTAAATCACTTTTAGATGGTTCCTAAACATTTGTGTGTGTGTGTGTGTGTGTGTGTGTGTGTGTGTGTGTGTGTGTGTGTGTGTGTGTGTGTTTTAGCATATCTTCATAAACAAAATTGTTGCAAAACCATATAGGCGTACTATCTCTTGTCAATATGAACTTCTATTAAAATAGACGTTATAGTTATATTTAATACTTGTGTGACTTTGTTAATAAAGAAATAACATTCATTATATTTAGGTTATTTAATACACGTACAATATGCCTTATTTTTCAATTAAAAAAAATTGAATTAAGTGTTAATCTTTTTCCTATAAAATTTATTACTTAATTCTAACATTGTACTTTACAGGTGAAACCTACTATAACCGGATTTTACATTGCATACCTGAATTAGGCTTCAGTATTCACTATTTACTAAAAGAAGAGTCTTCTATTTAATAAAATTTACATTTCAGAACTGACCCAGATTGTCTTAACTATTCTATTTTCAAAACTGATGATTCGGTCAATTTAAGTCTTAGATACATTAATAATTTAAATATTATTTTCATCATTGTTTTTTTAACAATCATTGTTTGGTACATATAAAATTATTTCTGTCACCTATGCCTGAATTGTGCTGCACTCTCACGAAGATATTTAATACTGCTCCTGGAATTTTTCTTAGGTTTTGTTTTATTGTAAAGCTTTAAAATTGAAAGGTATGAGGCGTGAGAGTTCTCTCGTTTTTTGACGTACCTCTAAAGTACTCCATGATATACTTTAAATAACGCAGGTGCTTATTTTTGATAAAAAGCCTATCGGAATGCTTAGCAAAATAATAAGTGAAAGATCATTATTACTAGTAATTGTGCTATTGAAATTGAAGTAACTATTAAAATTATTACTATCTGACACTTCCATCAGAGAGACAGCTGCATTGATGAACATTCTTTGCCCTTTAGTTTTTGGTTTTGTCCTCTAGTTTTTTATTTTATCCTTTAATTTTTGTTTTGTTCTTTAGTTTTTGTCTATCACTTTTTGGTTTTGTCCTTTAGTTTTTGGATATGTCTTTTAGTTTTTTCCTTTAGTTTTTGATTTTGCCTGTAGTTTTTGGTTTTGTCCTTTAGTTTTTTGTTTTGTCCTTTACTTTTTGGCTCGGGGTCAATTAAATCAGTTCAGGGAATATTTCTGTTTTATACTGTGACATGGTAAAATAATTAACTAAAAATATTCTTGTGATGAAAAAGTTTAAACACAATTTATTTTCAATATATGCATTGCACAGAATAACTATTATGAAAAGCAAATTTAAAATGTTTATTTAGTGCTCGTCAGATGTTTGCAACAATATTCCTGACTTCCTACGAAGAACTCGACGAAGAGGATGAACTGTCTGACGTCGACTTCCGGTGCCACTAGAAAACAGAAATTCACCATCAGAGATAAAATACGACAGCATTTTTATTGGCGCATTTTTTTATGTAAAATAAAAAGGATCATGTTTCAATAATGTAATGATTAGCCTATTTGTTTTAATGTTAATAAAATACCCTTTTTGGCTTGAAAATCCTGCACTATCCACGCATTTTTAAGGTATTTTTGATATACTGACGAGCTAAGTCTCAGTTTCCACTCGACGTTCGGCAATTGGTTTGTTTGTATGTTACGCAGTTTTGGCAAGATTGTTTTGAAATTTGATATGATGGTACCTTGTATAAAGCCCGCAGACGCATTTCCCCCATTTCTTTCTGTTTCAAGATGGTGGCCTCTAATTTAACGGTAACGAGTGTAAGCAGTTTTGGCCAAACGCAATGAGCGATTGTTCTGAAATTTAGTAGGAAGTTACCTTGTTTAAAGCCCGAAAATGTACGTTTTTCCATTCAATTCTGTTTCAAAATGGCGTACTGTAGTTGCTGATTATTCCCTTTAATACTGGCTGAACGGCAAAACCTATCATAACTTTGACCACTTCATGGATAAACAACTTTATTTTCCAATAAAGTTGGTCCAGTAACATTTTCCGTAAATATTACGATTACCGGTTAAATTGACGGAAAACGTTACGTCGTGGAGGGCTTAATAATACGAGGGCTGTTAGAAAAGTAACCTCCGACTGATTAAAAAAAAAAAACACCACATTAAATTAAAAAAAATTATTATATACATCTTAAAGCTACTTCTTTCTTTTATTTTTCGACCTAATTTCCAAATACATTAAACATTTATCATATCTTTTAACTAGTTTTCCAATCCCTTCAGCATAAAAATCTGTCGCCTGTGCTTTGAGCCAGCCTGTGACTGCTTCTTTCATCTCCTCATCATCATCAAAGCGCTGAGATCCAAACCATTTCTTCATATGCATGAAGAGATGGTAATCGCTGGGGGCTAGATCTGGGCTGTAAGGCGGATGCTTGAATACGTCCCATTGGAACTGCCCCAGAAGATCCTTGGTTGCCTGAGCAGAGTCAGGTCGAGCATTATCGTGCAAAAACACAATACCGGAAGTCAGCATACCATGACGTTTGTTTTCTATGGCCCTTTTTAAGTTTATCAACGTTTGACAGTACACATCTTTATTAATCGTCGTTCCCCGTTCCATAAATTCCACCAACAACACCCCTTTAGCATCCCAAAACACAGTTGCCATGAGTTTCCTGTCAGAAAAATCTTGCCGGGCTTTTTTTGGCTTGTTAGGCAAATCTTTATGGTCCCAAACTTTATATTGCTCTTTTATTTCAGGATTGACATAATTGATTCACGTTTCATCACCTGTTACGATCCTGTTTAGCAATGGTTCTCTTTCTTCATCATAACGAGTGAGAAAGTCCATTTCAGAGGCCATTCGTTGATTTTTGTGGTGCTCGGAAAGAATTTTGGGCACCCATCGAGCACAGTACTTCTTGTACCCTAACTTCTCTCTCACTACTTCATACAAAACATTCCTTGAAATTTTGGGAAATTCATCAGAAAATTCAGAGATTGTGAATCGACGATTTTCACGAACTCTTTCATCAATTTTCAGGACAAGTTCATTACTGACCACTGACGGCCTGCCACTCCTGTCTTCATCATGGATGTTTGTTCGTCCACCTTTAAATGAACAAACCCATTCACGAACAACACCTTCACTCATTACACTTGGTCCATACACGGCACAAAGTTCCCGATGAATAGCTGCTGCCGAATATTGTTTTGCCGTAAGATATCGTATAACAGAGTTTACCTCCCTTTTGGTGGGGTTTTTTATTGCAGCACACATCTTTAAACGCTATAAAAAACAAACTAGCACAAAAACAACGTTCACTCGACCACGGCTGGACGCCGACTGATCTGCCGCGTACGCAGGCGCAAAGATCGTAGCGCTACTCCCAGTACTTCGCCCACAGTGACCAATCGGCGGTTACTTTCCGAACAGCCCTCGTAGTTAAGAATATACTGCGAACCACCAGTCATACTGTCTTATATTGAATATAGTCAGAGGGGTTTCTCCTTGTACGCAAAATCCTGATTGCGAAAAAGGGAAAAGTTATAAAAGAATGCAATAGTAAGCCTCCATGCCAGTAGGAAAATAATTTTAATATTCCCTTTTTTACAGGATAATGGAAGTAGGAGGTAGTGTTATTTCGGCCCAAGTAATTTGTAATGCATTGTAATGATTAATGCTTTATCAGGAAAAGTAGCGATTTAAAATTATAAAACGAACTAAACCTATAGAAAAATGGAATTAAAAGTATCTTTCCCATATCGGGTCTTTACGTAGAACGTATGAGTATTTCATTTCAATAATTGACCCGGTTTGTTGTGAGCTTAATTTCGAACAATGGATGTATAAAGTTTTGTTGATAAATAAATGTTACAGTAGTTCAGGCAATTGTATTGTATTCAGTTGTCGATTACAATAAATGACAATTTTAAAATATTTAATTTTAGTGTTATTATAAGTATTTCAGTTACTATTTTAATTGCCATTTGTTAAAAAATGTAATGTGTTACTACCGTTAAAGTGTGATTTAATTACTTAAAGAATGGAAAATGAAGGCGAAATAACTATTAAAACTTAGGTTACCTATAACTTAAGAAAAGTTATAAACTTACAGTACGTTGTTCCTTCTTAACGATCGGGCTGTTAATGAATTTATCTTCTTTATCAGTTATTTTGAACCCAAGTGGCAGATATTTCTTGTATTCACCGCTGGAGAAGAAATCTTCCATATGCAACACGTTTCTGATCATTCGCATGCGTTTCGAATATTTCTTCGTCGATTCAAAAGGCATTGGTTGCAAGATTCTTTTTAATCTCGCTTCTTCGGTTTCAAACGGTTGCCGTTCGTAAACTCTGGTGATAAATTCTTCACGCGTTTCAAAAGGTAACTGAAAAAAAGATTTAATAAAAATGTACAAAAGATTTTAACAATTTATCGATATTAATAGTTTAACATCGAATAAATTGATAGTTTAATATCTTGTTTATTAATAGATATTAATAATCTATTTGTACATATAGTTCCATAAGGTTAAATTTGAAAACAATACTTTAAGTATTAGAAGATGGTTTAAGGCTTATATAGTCTCGAATTTGAGCGAAAACAATACATTTTTTAAGAAATGTATGCAAAAATAAATCCCTTAAGAAGGGTTAGAACGGGCAAGAATTTCATCATAAAAGGTGATCATTACAACTAATGATTTGTCGTAAATATTAAGTTCTAATATTGGTTTCTATGGTAACAGTTTAAATAATTAAATATAAATTAAAGATATTTAATGGGGTTGACCTGCGGATTGGGCAGGAGTTTTCCTAGTGTGTATACACATTTAAAACTGGTGCACATCGTTCGACATGTTTGTTTCTAGAAAAAACTTTGTTCTCACTCGGCATCTTCGAGGTTGTTCTCACTCAAAGTCTGAACTCAAACTGAAGGAAACTATCACCTGCCAGATCATTTAATACAATCCGTATGACGCAAATAGAAAGCGGGCTGGATTAGCTGACGTAGATCAATCTCCATTAACGCACAGTAGCTCGGCTGATTCCAACACAACTGAGGGTAGTCCTTCAAAGATCAGGTAAATTACTGGAGTCGTCAACCTTTTCCTCTGTTTCAAAGACCTCTTTAACAATCCTGGTTCTATAATATTCTACATTAGCTAACTGTCTGCCTGTCACAAAATCTATGGTGTGGCCAGTTTCTCTCTGATGCTGACAGAGAGCGGAGGTCCTTTGTTGCTTCATGCTTTGTTCTTCCAATCTGACTGAGATGTTCCTATTAGTTTGTCCTACAGGTATGTAACTCTTAAAAAAAACACCAAACAAAACGCTAAAAAACGTGCAGTTCTGCAACCTGATTTTACCTAAGGGTTGCCAAGAAGCCTACCAGTGGTGATGTGGGGCTTACAAATAGCTCGGAAGTTGTATTTATCAAGAGCTCTGCCGATTCTATCAGTGGCACCTCTAATGTAAAGTAGCAAAACTTTAGGATTCTTTTTTATTCTTTCTTCGTTACTAAATGGGGGGTTCTGTAAGCTGCATTGTTAATAATGTAATTGTTAAAACCAGTTTTCTTAAGCGTCTCTCTCTCTCTCTCTCTCTCTCTCTCTCTCTCTCTCTCTCTCTGTCTTTCTGCTGCCTGAACTTTAAATTCCCCGTCCTTAAGTCGATGAGACCTGGAAAATAAAGTATTAACTACATTTTGAATTGTGTCTCAGAAAATGAGACCTATCCTGTATATATAGGTATATACAGGTATATATTTTTTATATTGTATATTTTTATTGTATTATATTTTTATACAGGTATAGGCTATAGGTATATATATATATATATATATATATATATATATATATATATATATATATATATATATATGAAATTCAATGAAAAAACATTTATAAAATTAAAATAATTATCTATTAAAATCTACAGTTATTTTTAATTAAAATTTGTTTGTATACCTGATTTGTTACATAAATTTCTGATTTCTTCATATAGTTGTTCTCCATTTTGCCTTCAGTCAGTTTCTGCTTCTTGTTGTCTTTGTTTGGTGTTGCGTATTTCAACACCATTTTCTCCCACTCAGCGTCGTCCATATTCAAGTGTTGTTTGGTCCACGCAGTTCTCGCTTTGTATGACTCTAAAGATTCACTGCTGTCCGCCTCGAACACGCGCGCTAAGAACTGATCATTTAATTCACCGGGATTTCGGATAGCGATTCCACTCTGAAAATGTAAGCACAAACAATTACAAACATTTGCTACGGAGTTTCTTGAAACATTTAATGTTTTCAGTTAAATAACATTAGTCTGACTAAATTAGCTGAAACGTTTTCCATAAACAAACAATTGGTTTTTAAATACTGTGTCTATTATACTTATTATTATCAGTATTATCAGAATCTTTTATTTATAAGATATTTGCTGCTGAAATGAAAGTGGTGGTTGCTTACTTGATTTACTTTTAACACATTATAACAATATTTTCAATGTCACTATTAAATTGAGAATTTTTTTGTATCAAAAATTTTGAAGTACACATATATTAGCTTATATTTTCATATAACAGTGTGAAATTTATGACTTTCAATATAAAAAATATATCCTGTACAAAGATGAACAAATTTTTTTGACTACTTTTTTAAAGATACTTTTTTAAAATTTGGTACATTATAAAAGATCGAAAGTCGTTTATATAAAATGTTCTTTTGACTTAGGAATCTGTGGTTTATATTATCGATATCAAATCATTTATAAATTAAAATCATACTTACTCTGACAGGAGCTTTGACGCCCAACGATTTTCTAGCTTTCTGCGTTTTTTTGTACGCATTGTTCCAAATATTTTTGTTGGGAAAGACGATCTTGAGCAGATCCATTCTGTCGTTGTATTGTTTGTCACTTTCACTCAAATATTTCTGTTGCAGCCGCGTTGAAAAATCTTTCAAAGTTTCACCACTTTTCTTGGCAAACAATAGTTCGTAGTAATGTTTCGTGATTTCGTAGTACTTCACGTTATTCCATACGTCCAGATCAGGCAATACGTCTTTGACGAAATTCATCCTTGCCAGGTAATCTTCGTCGGTCTCGTCGTCGTACTGCTCGAACAAAGAGGCGAAATATTCTTCATCCGTTTGATCGGGATCTCTAGCTAACACGATCTCATAATACGGTTTAGTTATTGTTAGATAGCGTACATTCTGCCATACTTCTAACTCGGGGTACAAATTTTGAATCAGTTGTATTCTGGCGACATATTCGTCGTTGGTTTCGCCGTTGTTCTTGAAAATCCTGACGAAATAATCTATAGCACTTTCGTCTGGCCGCCTGGCGTACAAGCTATTGTAATACTTCTCCGTGTAAGTCAAGTAATCAGGATTATTCCAAACGTTAAGTTGTCTGTACAATATGTACAACGCGTTGATCCTTTTAACGTATTCCGCGTCAGACTCGTCCTCGTTCTGAGCAAAAAGCCGTTTGTAATAACTATCGTCATCTTCAATCGACTGTTTGTCGTAAAGCGCTTGTAAAGACTTTCTTGTGTATTGTAAATTGTTCGCGTCGTAAGGGCTGAATTCCGGATACACCCTGGATATCTGCACAAGCCTTCTAATATAATCTGAATCTGATTCACTGTCTAATTTCTTAAAAGTCCTTTGGTAACGTTGCTCGTCCGTTTCACCAGGAGTTGGACCGTACGTTGCGATTATATATGCTTCGCGTTCTGTTGCGTCAGTGGGTAGTTTCTACAAATAAACACACACAAACTAGATTTATAAAAAATGCTTTACAAAATATTTGCAATTTAGTACCAAAAAATATATTTAAAATATTAAAAAAAAAAATTTAAATGCATAGAAATGGATAGGGTGACTGTGGCAACTTTCGCCAATGATATTGCTCTGATAGCGGTGGGACAGACTGTTGATATTGCTCTGATAACGGTGGGACAGACTGGTAGCGGTGGGACAGACTATGGATATTGCTCTGATAGCGGTGGAACAGACTATGGATATTGCTCTGATAGCGGTGGGACAGACTGTTGATATTGCTCTGATAACGGTGGGACAGACTGCTGATATTGCTCTGATAGCGGTGGGACAGACTGTTGATATTGCTCTGATAGCGGTGGGACAGACTGTTGATATTGCTCTGATAGCGGTGGGACAGACTATTGATATTGCTCTGATAGCGGTGGGACAGACTATGGATATTGCTCTGATAGCGGTGAGACAGACTGTTGATATTGCTCTGATAGCGGTGGGACAGACTGTTGATATTGTTCTGATAGCGGTGGGACAGACTGTTGATATTGCTCTGATAGCGGTGGGACAAACTGTTGATATTGCTCTGATAGCGGTGGGACAGACTATGGATATTGCTCTGATAGCGGTGGGACAGACTGTTGATATTGCTCTGATAGCGGTGGGACAGACTGTTGATATTGCTCTGGTAGCGGTGGGACAGACTATTGATATTGCTCTGATAGCGGTGGGACAGACTATGGATATTGCTCTGATAGCGGTGAGACAGACTGTTGATATTGCTCTGATAGCGGTGGGACAGACTGTTGATATTGTTCTGATAGCGGTGGGACAGACTGTTGATATTGCTCTGATAGCGGTGGGACAGACTGTTGATATTCCTCTGATAGCGGTGGGACAGACTGTTGATATTGTTCTGATAGCGGTGGGACAGACTGTTGATATTGCTCTGATAGCGGTGGGACAGACTGTTGATATTGCTCTGATAGCGGTGGGACAGACTGTTGATATTGTTCTGATAGCGGTGGGACAGACTGTTGATATTGCTCTGATAGCGGTGGGACAGACTATTGATATTGCTCTGATAGCGGTGGGACAGACTGTTGATATTGCTCTGATAGTGGGAAGGTTAAAAAAACTGAGTCTTTTGAACTGGTTTAACACTGGATCAGCTGACACCGATTTCCGCAAATGGTGTAACGTGTCAGCAAAAATAGAACTTGGTAACAGCAATGGATGAACTAATTTACTGTTAATTTAGGTTAAGTTGATTAGACCTAACTTAACTGTTGATACTAGATCAGTTTATAATTGCTAAATGTATAAAAAATAAATGAATGCTCTAAGATATTAATTACTGCATTAGTTCTTTTTAAATTTATAAAGAATTACAGTTAATTTTGTGCAGTATTTAGATAAATTTATACAAAGATAACCTATAAACTGGTTTTTTACTGTTATTGTACATAGATATGTACAAAAATTGCATTTCTTTCAACAAAGCACTGAAAATTGCATTGCATTGTAGAAGAAAGTAATTCTAAACAATCTTTTTATAATTCACCATTTTATTTAGATTGACAAAAACATGAAAATCAAGGATACTTTTTTAAACTAATATCAAAGTAATATAACAGTAAAGATTAAAATGTGTAGAATGTTTCATATGTCTAGCAACCTACCTCAATACCAAGTAAAAAAAAGAAGATTTTTGAAAACACATCTTTATATTTTTTAAAGATTTTGTTTTAAAAATTATTATCTACTCCTGCATATTTACCTTATTATTATTAAGTTATTATAACATACGGTAAAATTGTAAGATATGTATTCAAGTGTAATAAAGTATAAGTAGTAATCTGTGTTATTATTAAATTAAAAACATTACTTTATTTATAACCTAGCAATATTAGGCATTGCTACCGAAACTGATGGAGTTTAAAGATTAATTAATTAATTAAATTTTCTTTATACAAAATTTCAGTTATATGAAAGCATTAAAAATTAAGAAATAGACAATAGACAAACGTATTAAAAAAAATATAAAACATAATTAGCAATTGCCTTAAAAATCCATGAAATAATAATTAAACATATTATTATTATTATTCTTTATAATTTTTTAAAAAAAGTACAAAATTAAAGTCACAATATACTAAAATTATATAAAAGCCAAAAATTATTAAATTATACTAAAATTATAAAAAGTCAATGTAATAAAATGAGTAATTCTTTTTATATTCTTCTTCTTTTCTGCTAGGATTATTATCACTATGTTCAGTATAATGATCTGCCTTCCCTAGCTTCGTCAATTCTACTTTCGTTGACGCGTTTCGGAGAACCTCCACCTTCAAAAACTATATCTATACTGGTCACCAATATTATGGCCCAATAAAATTATTATTTTCTATCTTCACCTCGTACCTCTCACTGCTATTTGGAAAATTGTGGAAAGCAGTGAACAACGATTATGACTTCAAAATTATAAGAAATCTGTTACGAAGAATTAAAAGAAAGGGAGAGAAAGAAAACAGCGATAAAAGAGAGGATAAAAATGAAAATGGGCTAAATTAACATATACGGGGAAAGAGGCATATAAATTTAAACTTTTTTTTAGAAAATATGATATAGACATAGAAATGGCTATAAATAATACAATAAGGAACAAACTTACAAAGAATATAGAAGAAAAGGAACAAATATAATAAGAACGGAGTATACAGAATACAGTGTGGCTGCGAGGCAGTCTACATATGACAAACGGGACAAAATTTAGAACTAGGTTTAAAGAACATGATTAAGAACATCATTCAAATACGGCAAAAATGATTCAAATTATTCGTCACATTTAATAAAAGAGAGACACATACATTCAAAATTAGAAAACTCAATGAAAGTACTACATATGGCAGAAAAAGGAAGACGTATGACCATTTTAGAGAACTTGGCAATTTTAAAATCTAAATTAAAGGGAGAAAACATAATAAATGAACAGATTTCGTCCCAAAGAGATATTAGGTTTAAAAATCTAAAAAATTTCAAAAATTAACAGGAAGGACGACCGTTGAATAGAAAGTTTGAAAGGAGCCAATCAGAAGCGAGCACGTCAGGTTTAATATACAGGTGTTGAATAGAGGAGGGGTACAACGTGGAGATAAAACATTATAAATAGGACGGCCATAATATTGGTGACCAGTATAGATATAATTTTTGAAGATGGAGGTTTTCCGAAACGAGTAAACGAAAGTAGAATTGACGAAACTAGAGAAGGGAAATCATTATACTGAAAATAGTGAAAATGTATAATACTTACAGTGTCAGTGTCAGATGTTTCCAAACTTCTCCTAGCTAACTTGGATGTAGTTACAGTGTTGTATGGTGCTTTAACTTTATCAGGAATTATTGTTTGAGTTGATTTGGTACTTGTAATCTTGGAAATGTCTGTTAATCCATCGTCTGTAGTATCAACGCCCGTCTTTTCGATTACAACTGTAGTAGATTTACTTGTATCAGGTATTACAGTTTGAGTGGTTTTAGTAGTAATACTTTTGGTAATATCTGTTATTCCATCGTCTGTGGTATCAATGCCCCTGTTTGTTGTGAAAACTGAAGTAGATTTACTTTTATCAGGTGTTACGGTTTGAGTAGTGGTACTCTTGGAAATGTCTGTTAGTCCATCGTCTGTAGTATCAGAGCCCGTCTTTCTGATTACAACTGTAGTTGATTTACTTGTATCAGGTATTACTGTTTGAGTAGTTTTAGTAGTAATACTTTTGGTAATATCTGTTACTCCATCGTCTGGGATTATCTTGATATTGTTTGATGTTCCATCGTCTGTGATATCAACATTCCTTTTTGACGTTACAACTGTAGTAGATTTACTTGTATCAGGTATTATAGTTTGAGTAGTTTTAGTAGTGGCACGTTTGGTAATGTCTGATATTCCATCGTCTGTAATATCAACATTCCTTTTTGACTCTACAACTGTAGTTGATTTACTTGTATCCGGAATTACAGTTTGAGTGGTTTTAGTAGTAATACTTTTGGTAATATCTGTTATTCCATCGTCTGGGGTATCAATGCCCTTGTTTGTTGTTATAACTGTAGTAGATTTACTTTTATCTGGTGTTACGGTTTGTTTAGTTGTGGTAGTGGTACTCTGGGAATAGTCTGTTAATCCATCGTCTGTAGTATCAGCGCCCGACTTTTTGATTACAACTGTAGTTGATTTACTTGTATCAGGTGTTACAGTTTGAGTAGTTTTAGTAGTAATACTCTTGGTAATATCTGTTACTCCATCGTCTGGGGTTATCTTGATATTGTTTGATGTTCCATCGTCTGTGAAATCAACATTCCTTTTTGACGTTACAACTGTAGTAGATTTACTTGTATCAGGTATTATAGTTTGAGTAGTTTTAGTAGTGGCACGTTTGGTAATGTCTGATATTCCATCGTCTGTAATATCAACATTCCTTTTTGACTCTACAACTGTAGTTGATTTACTTGTATCCGGAATTACAGATTGAGTGGTTTTAGTAGTAATACTTTTGGTAATATCTGTTATTCCATCGTCTGGGGTATCAATGCCCTTGTTTGTTGTTATAACTGTAGTAGATTTACTTTTATCTGGTGTTACGGTTTGTTTAGTTGTGGTAGTGGTACTCTTGGAATAGTCTGTTAATCCATCGTCTGTAGTATCAGCGCCCGACTTTTTGATTACAACTGTAGTTGATTTACTTGTATCAGGTGTTACAGTTTGAGTAGTTTTAGTAGTAATACTCTTGGTAATATCTGTTACTCCATCGTCTGGGGTTATCTTGATATTGTTTGATGTTCCATCGTCTGTGATATCAACATTCCTTTTTGACGTTACAACTGTAGTAGATTTACTTGTATCAGGTATTATAGTTTGAGTAGTTTTAGTAGTGGCACGTTTGGTAATGTCTGATATTCCATCGTCTCTAATATCAATATTCCTTTTTGACTCTACAACTGTAGTTGATTTACTTGTATCCGGAATTACAGATTGAGTGGTTTTAGTAGTAATACTTTTGGTAATATCTGTTATTCCATCGTCTGGGGTATCAATGCCCTTGTTTGTTGTTATAACTGTAGTAGATTTACTTTTATCTGGTGTTACGGTTTGTTTAGTTGTGGTAGTGGTACTCTTGGAATAGTCTGTTAATCCATCGTCTGTAGTATCAGCGCCCGACTTTTTGATTACAACTGTAGTTGATTTACTTGTATCAGGTGTTACAGTTTGAGTAGTTTTAGTAGTAATACTTTTGGTAATATCTGTTATTCCATCGTCTGGGATTATCTTGATATTGTCTGATGTTCCATCGTCTGTGATATCAACATTCCTTTTTGACGTTACAACTGTAGTAGATTTACTTGTATCAGGTATTATAGTTTGAGTAGTTTTAGTAGTGGCACGTTTGGTGATGTCTGATATTCCATCGTCTGTAATATCAACATTCCTTTTTGACTCTACAACTGTAGTTGATTTACTTGTATCCGGAATTACAGTTTGAGTGGTTTTAGTAGTAATACTTTTGGTAATATCTGTTATTCCATCGTCTGGGGTATCAATGCCCTTTTTTGTTGTTATAACTGTAGTAGATTTACTTTTATCTGGTGTTACGGTTTGTTTAGTTGTGGTAGTGGTACTCTGGGAATAGTCTGTTAATCCATCGTCTGTAGTATCAGCGCCCGACTTTTTGATTACAACTGTAGTTGATTTACTTGTATCAGATGTTACAGTTTGAGTAGTTTTAGTAGTAATACTCTTGGTAATATCTGTTACTCCATCGTCTGGGGTTATCTTGATATTGTTTGATGTTCCATCGTCTGTGATATCAACATTCCTTTTTGACGTTACAACTGTAGTAGATTTACTTGTATCAGGTATTATAGTTTGAGTAGTTTTAGTAGTGGCACGTTTGGTAATGTCTGATATTCCATCGTCTGTAATATCAACATTCCTTTTTGACTCTACAACTGTAGTTGATTTACTTGTATCCGGAATTACAGTTTGAGTGGTTTTAGTAGTAATACTTTTGGTAATATCTGTTATTCCATCGTCTGGGGTATCAATGCCCTTGTTTGTTGTTATAACTGTAGTAGATTTACTTTTATCTGGTGTTACGGTTTGTTTAGTTGTGGTAGTGGTACTCTGGGAATAGTCTGTTAATCCATCGTCTGTAGTATCAGCGCCCGACTTTTTGATTACAACTGTAGTTGATTTACTTGTATCAGGTGTTACAGTTTGAGTACTTTTAGTAGTAATACTCTTGGTAATATCTGTTACTCCATCGTCTGGGGTTATCTTGATATTGTTTGATGTTCCATCGTCTGTGAAATCAACATTCCTTTGACGTTACAACTGTAGTAGATTTACTTGTATCAGGTATTATAGTTTGAGTAGTTTTAGTAGTGGCACGTTTGGTAATGTCTGATATTCCATCGTCTGTAATATCAACATTCCTTTTGACTCTACAACTGTAGTTGATTTACTTGTATCCGGAATTACAGTTTGAGTGGTTTTAGTAGTAATACTTTTGGTAATATCTGTTATTCCATCGTCTGGGGTATCAATGCCCTTGTTTGTTGTTATAACTGTAGTAGATTTACTTTTATCTGGTGTTACGGTTTGTTTAGTTGTGGTAGTGGTACTCTGGGAATAGTCTGTTAATCCATCGTCTGTAGTATCAGCGCCCGACTTTTTGATTACAACTGTAGTTGATTTACTTGTATCAGGTGTTACAGTTTGAGTAGTTTTAGTAGTAATACTCTTGGTAATATCTGTTACTCCATCGTCTGGGGTTATCTTGATATTGTTTGATGTTCCATCGTCTGTGATATCAACATTCCTTTTGACGTTACAACTGTAGTAGATTTACTTGTATCAGGTATTATAGTTTGAGTAGTTTTAGTAGTGGCACGTTTGGTAATGTCTGATATTCCATCGTCTGTAATATCAACATTCCTTTTTGACTCTACAACTGTAGTTGATTTACTTGTATCCGGAATTACAGTTTGAGTGGTTTTAGTAGTAATACTTTTGGTAATATCTGTTATTCCATCGTCTGGGGTATCAATGCCCTTGTTTGTTGTTATAACTGTAGTAGATTTACTTTTATCTGGTGTTACGGTTTGTTTAGTTGTGGTAGTGGTACTCTGGGAATAGTCTGTTAATCCATCGTCTGT
Organism: Callitettix versicolor; assembly: GCA_022606455.1. NCBI lineage: Eukaryota > Metazoa > Arthropoda > Insecta > Hemiptera > Cercopidae > Callitettix > Callitettix versicolor. The sequence goes on along the minus strand of CM040185.1, from coordinate 31,465,503 downwards.
AGTATCAGCGCCCGACTTTTTGATTACAACTGTAGTTGATTTACTTGTATCAGGTGTTACAGTTTGAGTAGTTTTAGTAGTAATACTCTTGGTAATATCTGTTACTCCATCGTCTGGGGTTATCTTGATATTGTTTGATGTTCCATCGTCTGTGATATCAACATTCCTTTTGACGTTACAACTGTAGTAGATTTACTTGTATCAGGTATTATAGTTTGAGTAGTTTTAGTAGTGGCACGTTTGGTAATGTCTGATATTCCATCGTCTGTAATATCAACATTCCTTTTGACTCTACAACTGTAGTTGATTTACTTGTATCCGGAATTACAGTTTGAGTGGTTTTAGTAGTAATACTTTTGGTAATATCTGTTATTCCATCGTCTGGGGTATCAATGCCCTTGTTTGTTGTTATAACTGTAGTAGATTTACTTTTATCTGGTGTTACGGTTTGTTTAGTTGTGGTAGTGGTACTCTGGGAATAGTCTGTTAATCCATCGTCTGTAGTATCAGCGCCCGACTTTTTGATTACAACTGTAGTTGATTTACTTGTATCAGGTGTTACAGTTTGAGTAGTTTTAGTAGTAATACTCTTGGTAATATCTGTTACTCCATCGTCTGGGGTTATCTTGATATTGTTTGATGTTCCATCGTCTGTGATATCAACATTCCTTTTGACGTTACAACTGTAGTAGATTTACTTGTATCAGGTATTATAGTTTGAGTAGTTTTAGTAGTGGCACGTTTGGTAATGTCTGATATTCCATCGTCTGTAATATCAACATTCCTTTTGACTCTACAACTGTAGTTGATTTACTTGTATCCGGAATTACAGTTTGAGTGGTTTTAGTAGTAATACTTTTGGTAATATCTGTTATTCCATCGTCTGGGGTATCAATGCCCTTTGTTTGTTGTTATAACTGTAGTAGATTTACTTTTATCTGGTGTTACGGTTTGTTTAGTTGTGGTAGTGGTACTCTGGGAATAGTCTGTTAATCCATCGTCTGTAGTATCAGCGCCCGACTTTTTGATTACAACTGTAGTTGATTTACTTGTATCAGGTGTTACAGTTTGAGTAGTTTTAGTAGTAATACTCTTGGTAATATCTGTTACTCCATCGTCTGGGGTTATCTTGATATTGTTTGATGTTCCATCGTCTGTGATATCAACATTCCTTTTTGACGTTACAACTGTAGTAGATTTACTTGTATCAGGTATTATAGTTTGAGTAGTTTTAGTAGTGGCACGTTTGGTAATGTCTGATATTCCATCGTCTGTAATATCAACATTCCTTTTGACTCTACAACTGTAGTTGATTTACTTGTATCCGGAATTACAGTTTGAGTGGTTTTAGTAGTAATACTTTTGGTAATATCTGTTATTCCATCGTCTGGGGTATCAATGCCCTTGTTTGTTGTTATAACTGTAGTAGATTTACTTTTATCTGGTGTTACGGTTTGTTTAGTTGTGGTAGTGGTACTCTTGGAATAGTCTGTTAATCCATCGTCTGTAGTATCAGCGCCCGACTTTTTGATTACAACTGTAGTTGATTTACTTGTATCAGGTGTTACAGTTTGAGTAGTTTTAGTAGTAATACTCTTGGTAATATCTGTTTCTCCATCGTCTGGGGTTATCTTGATATTGTTTGATGTTCCATCGTCTGTGATATCAACATTCCTTTTTGACGTTACAACTGTAGTAGATTTACTTGTATCAGGTATTATAGTTTGAGTAGTTTTAGTAGTGGCACGTTTGGTAATGTCTGATATTCCATCGTCTGTAATATCAACATTCCTTTTGACTCTACAACTGTAGTTGATTTACTTGTATCCGGAATTACAGTTTGAGTGGTTTTAGTAGTAATACTTTTGGTAATATCTGTTATTCCATCGTCTGGGGTATCAATGCCCTTGTTTGTTGTTATAACTGTAGTAGATTTACTTTTATCTGGTGTTACGGTTTGTTTAGTTGTGGTAGTGGTACTCTTGGAATAGTCTGTTAATCCATCGTCTGTAGTATCAGCGCCCGACTTTTTGATTACAACTGTAGTTGATTTACTTGTATCAGGTGTTACAGTTTGAGTAGTTTTAGTAGTAATACTCTTGGTAATATCTGTTACTCCATCGTCTGGGGTTATCTTGATATTGTTTGATGTTCCATCGTCTGTGATATCAACATTCCTTTTGACGTTACAACTGTAGTAGATTTACTTGTATCAGGTATTATAGTTTGAGTAGTTTTAGTAGTGGCACGTTTGGTAATGTCTGATATTCCATCGTCTGTAATATCAACATTCCTTTTTGACTCTACAACTGTAGTTGATTTACTTGTATCCGGAATTACAGTTTGAGTGGTTTTAGTAGTAATACTTTTGGTAATATCTGTTATTCCATCGTCTGGGGTATCAATGCCCTTGTTTGTTGTTATAACTGTAGTAGATTTACTTTTATCTGGTGTTACGGTTTGTTTAGTTGTGGTAGTGGTACTCTTGGAATAGTCTGTTAATCCATCGTCTGTAGTATCAGCGCCCGACTTTTTGATTACAACTGTAGTTGATTTACTTGTATCAGGTGTTACAGTTTGAGTAGTTTTAGTAGTAATACTCTTGGTAATATCTGTTACTCCATCGTCTGGGGTTATCTTGATATTGTTTGATGTTCCATCGTCTGTGATATCAACATTCCTTTTGATGTTACAACTGTAGTAGATTTACTTGTATCAGGTATTATAGTTTGAGTAGTTTTAGTAGTGGCACGTTTGGTAATGTCTGATATTCCATCGTCTGTAATATCAACATTCCTTTTGACTCTACAACTGTAGTTGATTTACTTGTATCCGGAATTACAGTTTGAGTGGTTTTAGTAGTAATACTTTTGGTAATATCTGTTATTCCATCGTCTGGGGTATCAATGCCCTTGTTTGTTGTTATAACTGTAGTAGATTTACTTTTATCTGGTGTTACGGTTTGTTTAGTTGTGGTAGTGGTACTCTTGGAATAGTCTGTTAATCCATCGTCTGTAGTATCAGCGCCCGACTTTTTGATTACAACTGTAGTTGATTTACTTGTATCAGGTGTTACAGTTTGAGTAGTTTTAGTAGTAATACTCTTGGTAATATCTGTTACTCCATCGTCTGGGGTTATCTTGATATTGTTTGATGTTCCATCGTCTGTGATATCAACATTCCTTTTTGACGTTACAACTGTAGTAGATTTACTTGTATCAGGTATTATAGTTTGAGTAGTTTTAGTAGTGGCACGTTTGGTAATGTCTGATATTCCATCGTCTGTAATATCAACATTCCTTTTTGACTCTACAACTGTAGTTGATTTACTTGTATCCGGAATTACAGTTTGAGTGGTTTTAGTAGTAATACTTTTGGTAATATCTGTTATTCCATCGTCTGGGGTATCAATGCCCTTGTTTGTTGTTATAACTGTAGTAGATTTACTTTTATCTGGTGTTACGGTTTGTTTAGTTGTGGTAGTGGTACTCTTGGGAATAGTCTGTTAATCCATCGTCTGTAGTATCAGCGCCCGACTTTTTGATTACAACTGTAGTTGATTTACTTGTATCAGGTGTTACAGTTTGAGTAGTTTTAGTAGTAATACTTTTGGTAATATCTGTTACTCCATCGTCTGGGGTTATCTTGATATTGTTTGATGTTCCATCGTCTGTGATATCAACATTCCTTTTTGACGTTACAACTGTAGTAGATTTACTTGTATCAGGTATTATAGTTTGAGTAGTTTTAGTAGTGGCACGTTTGGTAATGTCTGATATTCCATCGTCTGTAATATCAACATTCCTTTTTGACTCTACAACTGTAGTTGATTTACTTGTATCCGGAATTACAGTTTGAGTGGTTTTAGTAGTAATACTTTTGGTAATATCTGTTATTCCATCGTCTGGGGTATCAATGCCCTTGTTTGTTGTTATAACTGTAGTAGATTTACTTTTATCTGGTGTTACGGTTTGTTTAGTTGTGGTAGTGGTACTCTTGGAATAGTCTGTTAATCCATCGTCTGTAGTATCAGCGCCCGACTTTTTGATTACAACTGTAGTTGATTTACTTGTATCAGGTATTACAGTTTGAGTAGTTTTAGTAGTAATACTTTTGGTAATATCTGTTACTCCATCGTCTGGGGTTATCTTGATATTGTTTGATGTTCCATCGTCTGTGATATCAACATTCCTTTTTGACGTTACAACTGTAGTAGATTTACTTGTATCAGGTATTATAGTTTGAGTAGTTTTAGTAGTAGCACGTTTGGTAATGTCTGATATTCCATCGTCTGTAATATCAACATTCCTTTTTGACTCTATAACTGTAGTTGATTTACTTGTATCAGGTATTACAGTTTGACTTGTTTTAGTAGTAATACTTTTGGTAATATCTGTTAGTCCATCGTCTGAGGTATCAATGCCCCTGTTTGTTGTTAATTTCTGTACATCAGGAATTAAGAGTGTCTTTATTTGAAGTTCAGGATATAAATCATTTATAAAGTTAATTCTTTTTTTGAAATCTTCGTACGATTCATTTGGTTTCTTTTGAATCAGTCGTGAAATATATTCATCATATGGTTCATTGGTTTTCCGCCTAAATATAATATTGTAATAATTTTGTGTGTAATTTAAGTAGTCTGCATTTAACCACACTGGTAAAAATGGTTTCAATTCTTGTATTTTATTGATTCGGTCAACGTAAGCTGTATCGTTTTCCATCGTGTGCTGAAGAAAGATTCTGTCAAGAAATTCTTTTTCGGTCTCATACGGTAGTTGTTCATACACCTGCTTACATAGTTCTTCATCTTTGTTCTCATCCTGTTTGAAATTCATAATTGTTAATTTATTTAAAGTATAATTTTACATGTACAATATTATTAATAATATTTGATTTATATATATTTCAATTAAAAAATTATTTTATTTACATTTTTATATTAACATAAAAACATAATACAATACATTTTAACATTAGTTTTAAAAAAGTGTGTTATAATCTGCCTGAAAAAATCTATAAAAATATTTAATTGTAATAAATTTTTTTTCGATTTAATTATTATAACGGTTAAGTACAATAAGTTTAGTAATAAAAAGTAATAGAGTAAAAATGTAATATATATATATAGAATAAATAAATAAATAAATAAATAAATATATATATATATATATATATATATATATATATATATATATATATATATATACATATATATTTTAAATAATAAATCATTTAGGTTGTTTTATTTGTATTTTAGGTTGTTTTGTGGCATTTATGACAATAAAAATACAATGACAAATTTCTTTTTTATTTATTTTACGAAAGCTCTTAAATTTTTTTAAAGTGTAAAATATAAAATGTTCTATGTTTTTATATTTTTTCATAAACGAAGGACACTGCATTCTTGTTTCTTGCATATCAGAATAATTTTACGGAATGAAAAACTTTGATTGGTCATCAATGCAAAACGAAACATTTACAATATTGATATAGCCAGACGGACATATTTTTGCGATCATCAGTAAAGTTTAAGTAACAATGCTGAAATCATTATGCTTTTTGACAATAATCTTCAATACTTCATCATTAAAAATTATAGTTATTTTATATTTTTACATTTATAGTGAAAAATTACATGTTAACATTTACAATAATCTAATTTAGTTTAGGAGAACAAGTGCGAGGGTAAATCTTTGTGCAAGCATCAGAAATATAGGTTATTTTAGTTTGGAATAAGTAAAAAATCATGAGGTTTACATTTCCTTACATTTGAAGAACACCTCTCCATTTCTAACAGTGAATACATTAACGATTTGACATTTACTTCACTGAATGAAGAAGCATACGGTTATTTTATGCAGGAGTACTTTAACCTTGTGGTAAAGATAAGAATAATGAAAATAAGTCCGGTGTAATAAGTCATAAAAACCTCATTGGATTAATTTTAAGCTTACATTTGACAAGTGATTTACTTCATGACAATACAAAAGTGATGTAAATTATTAATGTTTCAACGTTTATAGGATATTTTATTGACACATCAAATTAAATATGTTATTGATATTGAAGATATATTATTGAATATCACTCACTGCGTAAATAACTTTAGATATACTTACAGGTCCATCAATAACATTGCGTGTAATAATTTTTGTGTTCTGTTCTGTAGTAGCTGGTGTTGTGGAGCCTGGTGTCAACACTGTTGTAGAAGTTTTTGTGTTTTTCTGCACTTCAGTTGTGTCCTGTAAATGATGTAAATTATTAATGTGTTTTAATATTTATAGGGTATGGTATCGAATATCAACCACTGCATAAATAATTTTACATATACTTACAGGTCCATCAATAACTTTGCGTGTAATAATTTTTGTGTTCTGTTCTGTAGTAGCTGGAGTTGTGGAGCCTGGTGTCAATACAGTTGTAGAAGTTTTTGTGTTTTTCTGCACTTCAGTTGTGTCCTGTAAATGATGTAAATTAATATTTGTCAATGTTTACTGAACATGGTATTGAATACCAAATGTTATTGAATATCCACTGCTACATAAATAACTTTAGATATACTTACAGGTCCATCAATAACATTGCGTGTAATAATTTGTGTGTTCTGTTCTGTAGTAATTGGAGTTGAGGAGCCTGGTGTCAATACAGTTGTAGAAGTTTTTGTGTTTTTTTGCACTTCAGTTGTATCCTGTAAATGGTGTAAATTATTAATATGTTTCAATATTTATAGGCTATGTTATCGAATATGAACCACTGCATAAATAATTTTCGATATACTTACAGGTCCATCAGTAACCTTGCGTGTAATAATTTTTGTGTTCTGTTCTGTAGTAATTGGCGTTGTAGAGCCTGGCGTCAACACTGTTTTAGAAGTTTTTGTGTTTTTCTGCACTTCAGTTGTATCCTGTAAATGATGTAAATTAATATATGTCAATGTCTATTGAATATGTTATTGAATACAAAAATGTTATTGATATATAAATAACTTTAGATATACTTACAGGTCCATCAATAACATTGCGTGTAATAATTTTTGTGTTCTGTTCTGTAGTAGCTGGAGTTGTGGAGCCTGGTGTCAACACTGTTGTAGAAGTTTTTGTGTTTTTCTGCACTTCAGTTGTGTCCTGTAAATGATGTAAATTATTAATGTGTTTTAATATTTATAGGGTATGGTATCGAATATCAACCACTGCATAAATAATTTTACATATACTTACAGGTCCATCAGTAACCTTGCGTGTAATAATTTTTGTGTTCTGTTCTGTAGTAATTGGCGTTGTAGAGCCTGGCGTCAACACTGTTGTAGAAGTTTTTGTGTTTTTCTGCACTTCAGTTGTATCCTGTAAATGATGTAAATTAATATATGTCAGTGTTTATTGAATATGTTATTGAATACCAAATGTTATTGAATATCCACTGATACATAAATAACTTTAGATATACTTACAGGTCCATCAATAACATTGCGTGTAATAATTTTTGTGTTCTGTTCTGTAGTAGCTGGAGTTGTGGAGCCTGGTGTCAACACTGTTGTAGAAGTTTTTGTGTTTTTCTGCACTTCAGTTGTGTCCTGTAAATGATGTAAATTATTAATGTGTTTTAATATTTATAGGGTATGGTATCGAATATCAACCACTGCATAAATAATTTTACATATACTTACAGGTCCATCAGTAACCTTGCGTGTAATAATTTTTGTGTTCTGTTCTGTAGTAATTGGCGTTGTAGAGCCTGGCGTCAACACTGTTGTAGAAGTTTTTGTGTTTTTCTGCACTTCAGTTGTATCCTGTAAATGATGTAAATTAATATATGTCAGTGTTTATTGAATATGTTATTGAATACCAAATGTTATTGAATATCCACTGCTACATAAATAACTTTAGGTATACTTACAGGTCCATCAATAACATTGCGTGTAATAATTTTTGTGTTCTGTTCTGTAGTAGCTGGAGTTGTGGAGCCTGGTGTCAACACTGTTGTAGAAGTTTTTTTGTTTTTCTGCACTTCAGTTGTGTCCTGTAAATGATGTAAATTATTAATATCTTTCAATATTTATAGGCTATGTTATCGAATATGAACCACTGCATAAATAATTTTCGATATACTTACAGGTCCATCAGTAACCTTGCGTGTAATAATTTTTGTGTTCTGTTCTGTAGTAATTGGCGTTGTAGAGCCTGGCGTCAACACTGTTGTAGAAGTTTTTGTGTTTTTCTGCACTTCAGTTGTATCCTGTAAATGATGTAAATTAATATATGTCAGTGTTTATTGAATATGTTATTGAATACCAAATGTTATTGAATATCCACTGCTACATAAATAACTTTAGATATAGGCTACTTACAGGTCCATCAATAACATTGCGTGTAATAATTTTTGTGTTCTGTTCTGTAGTAGCTGGCGTTGTAGAGCCTGGCGTCAACACTGTTGTAGAAGTTTTTGTGTTTTTTTGCACTTCAGTTGTATCCTGTAAATGATGTAAATTAATATTTGTCAATGTTTACTGAACATGGTATTGAATACCAAATGTTATTGAATATCCACTGCTACATAAATAACTTTAGATATACTTACAGGTCCATCAATAACATTGCGTGCAATAATTTTTGTGTTCTGTTCTGTAGTAATTGGCGTTGTAGAGCCTGGTGTCAACACTGTTGTAGAAATTTTTGTGTTTTTCTGCACTTCAGTTGTGTCCTGTAAATGATGTAAATTAATATTTGTCAATGTTTACTGAACATGGTATTGAATACCAAATGTTATTGAATATCCACTGCTACATAAATAACTTTAGATATACTTACAGGTCCATCAATAACATTGCGTGCAATAATTTTTGTGTTCTGTTCTGTAGTAATTGGCGTTGTAGAGCCTGGTGTCAACACTGTTGTAGAAGTTTTTGTATTTTTCTGCACTTCAGTTGTGTCCTGTAAATAATTGTAATCTTAGTTATTTCCCTTCGTTATAGGATATGACGCTTAATACCAGTTTAAACTATAACCTTACTTACAGGCCCATCAACACTCCGCCTGATAACATGCGTAGTCTCTTCTGTAGTAGAAGGAGTGGTTGTATCTGTTATGGAACTCTTAGAACACGGCTCAGTAGTAGTTTTTGATGTCTGAATAATTTTATTTTCTTGTAATGTGTCCTGTAATTTAATTTCAATAATTATTTTATAATGTAAAAAAAATTAAAACAAAATATATTTTATTTTGTCATTATATTGTACACTGTAAAATATATTTATTTATTTCTAAACCATCTAGCTTTGTAGTCAATGGCAATAATTATATTGGTTTTTGCAGCACAATTTATAAAATTGTCCGTGATACTTCAAAATTAAACGTTTTGTATACGTATGCTCCGGATTGAATGCTAAACAATTTATCGATTGTTACTCTTCTATCTGTAAGTTACAAAATTTTAAAACAAGACAAGATCAATTGAAAATTTCCAAAGGGTACAGAGAGTTGAAAGGGTTATTTAGAGTGAGGTATCAGATTTAAATACAATTTTACGCTTGTCAAATATGCTGTTGAAATTGAAAAACTTTGTTTTTTAAACGTCTAAAATGCAAAAAAATCGTAAAATTTTGTCAATTTTTGGCTTTAATCTGAATAAAAATTGTATGGTATAAAAAAATTGTCCAAAACTATTGTGCTAAATCCAAATTTGTCACTCGAATTGTACATTTTTGTGTTAATTTAAGTCTTTTTAAGGGTTAAAAAACTTTATTTTAATTTTTTTTGTTTCAATCTGAATATATCATGTGGAGTATAAAATTAGTAAATTATCCACTGAATCTGAATACGTCATTAAAATTATACCTTTTTTAGTTTTCAGATATTTAAAAGGGCTAACAGTACTTATAACAAGGGTATAATATGAAATGTAAACATATTTCGCAAAATGTCTTGTTATAAGTAATATTGAGTGGCAACTAGCACCTACATTTTAGGCTACCAAATGAGGAGCCGAGAAAAGTAAATAAAGATTCTACTTTCGTTAAACCTAAACTTTATCCAAATCTCGTTATACATATTACGTCCTCTTTTAATGCATATTTGAATTATTACAAACTCTGTTGTCTTTCAGTATTATTGCTAAAAAATTGCTGTGCTAGAGGAAATTTATAGACGGATGAAAAATTCCAAAAGAGGATAAATTACAGGTTATTATCAAATTTAAATGATATTTTGACAAAAGAAAAATATAAATGTTAGATTTTTTGGCTTAAATCTTAATAGGATACTGAAATTACCAAACATATTGTAAATGTCACTCTGAAATCTAACACGTTTTAGATACAGTGATTACCATGCCGACTGTTATTGGTAACTTTGTAATTTACAAGTAGACTTTACATGTTCTAATATGTGTTAAGTGTTGTTGATTTCTGCTTGAAGTAAGTATTTCAATGAAGAGTATTTTTATAAAATGTAAACATATTTCATAAAATTTCTTGTTATGTAGGGCCTATTATAATCACAATTTAGGTAGATTTTTCTGTTTTTTTGAGTGCTACTTTAATTTAAATATTTGTATTTTATATTTCTTAAATTATTTTTTTGATTTGTAATTGAATGCAATTCACATCAATAATCCTCACATTTCACCACTTGCTAATTTTTTTTTTTTTTAATATCCGACTATTGTGCACACTTGGGCTAATGCAGACGATGGAATGATTTATAGCGCATGAAAATGCCAAACCCTGGCCGGGAATCGAATCTCGGTCCTCGGGGTGAGAGCCCAGTACGCTTAGGCCACCGAGGCGGCTCCATTTGGTAAACCGATAGGGCTGTGAGCTTAGATGTGTTGTACTAGATCAAGGTGTAGAATTTGATAAATTTTACATAAACAAAACTTTTAAGAATTTCTTTAAAAACATTTAAACATTGAATACTAGCCACTTCATTATTAACTGTATGTATACTTACAGGCTCACCATCAACTCTGCGTGTGATAATTTTTGTGTTCTGTTCTGTAGTAGCTGGAGTTGTGATGCCCGGAGTTAACACTGTTGTAGAAGTTTTTGTGACTTTCTGTACTTCTGTTGTGTCCTGTAAATAATATTTAATATTAATAAGCTGTATTTTCTTACAAAATACTAAAAATTAATATCATCCCCTTATTTGAAAACTATAAGCTTACTTACAGGCCCATCAACGCTGCGTCTTATTAAATGAGTGGTCTCTTCTGTATTAGTAGGGTTGTTGATCCAGGAGTTAACACTGTTGTAGAGGATTTTGTGCTTTTCTGTACTTCTGTTGTGTCCTGTAAATATATTTTATATTAATAAACATTTTTTTCTTACAGAATATTACAAAATATATCAGCTTCTTGATTGTAAACTATTGGCTTACTTACAGGCCCATCAACGCTGCGTTTTATAAAGTGAGTTGTTTCTTCTGTTTTAGTAGGACTTGTTGACCCAGGAGTTAACACTGTTGTAGAGGATTTTGTGCTTTTCTGTACTTCTGTTGTGTCCTGTAAATAATATTTAATTTTAGTAAGCATTCTTTTCTTACAAAATATTAAAAAGATTATCACCCCATGGATTGAAAAGTATTATCTTACTTACAGGCCCATCAACGCTGCGTTTGATAAACTGAGTAGTCTGTTCTGTATTAGTAGGATATGTAGATCCAGACGTTAATACTGTTGTAGAGAATTTTGTGCTTTTCTGTTCATCAGTTGTGTCCTGTAAATAATAGTTAATCCTAGTAAGCTCTCTTTTCTTACAGAATATTAAAAAGATGATCAACCCATTGATTGAAAATTATTATCTTACTTACAGGCCCATCAACGCTGCGTCTTATAATACGCGTGGTCTCTTCTGTATTAGTGGGATATGCAGACCCAGAAGTTAAAACTTTTGTAAAATATTTTGTGCTTTTCTGCTCATCTGTTGTGTCCTGTAAATAATATTTAATTTTAGTAAGCATTCTTCTCTTACAGAATATTAAAAAAGAATATTAGCCCCTTGATTGAAAAGTATTATCTTACTTACAGGCCCATCAACGCTGCGTTTTATAAACTGCGTAGTCTGTTCTGTATTAGTAGGGTTTGTAGATCCAGACGTTAACATTGTTGTAGAGGATTTTGTGCTTTTCTGTACTTCTGTTGTGTCCTGTAAAAAATATTTAGTCCTAATCTTTTCTTACAGAATATTAAAAAAATTATCACCCCATGGATTGAAAAGTATTATCTTACTTACAGGCCCATCAACGCTGCGTTTTATAAACTGCGTAGTCTGTTCTGTATTGGTAGGGTATGTAGATCCAGAAGTTAACATTGTTGTAGAGGATTTTGTGCTTTTCTGTACTTCTGTTGTGTCCTGTAAAAAATATTTATTCCTAATCTTTTCTTACAGAATATTAAAAAAATTATCACCCCATGGATTGAAAAGTATTATCTTACTTACAGGCCCATCAACGCTGCGTTTTATAAAATGAGTAGTCTGTTCTGTATTGGTAGGGTATGTAGATCCAGTAGTTAACATTGTTGTAGAGGATTTTGTGCTCTTCTGTACTTCTGTTGTGTCCTGTAAACAATATTTAGTCCTAATACGTTTTTTTTTTTACAAAATATTAAAAAGATTATCACCCCATGGATTGAAAAGTATTATCTTACTTACAGGCCCATCAACGCTGCGTTTTATAAACTGAGTTGTCTGTTCTGTATTAGTAGGGTATGTAGATCCAGACGTTAACATTGTTGTAGAGGATTTTGTGCTTTTCTGTACTTCTGTTGTGTCCTGTAAAAAATATTTAGTCCTAATCTTTTCTTACAGAATATTAAAAAGATTATCACCCCATGGATTGAAAAGTATTATCTTACTTACAGGCCCATCAACGCTGCGTCTTATAATACGCGTGGTCTCTTCTGTATTAGTGGGATATGCAGACCCAGAAGTTAACACTTTCGTAAAATATTTTGTGCTTTTCTGCTCATCTGTTGTGTCCTGTAAATAATATTTAATTTTAGTAAGCTTTCTTGTCTTACAGAATATTAAAAAAGAATATTAGCCCCTTGATTGAAAACTATAAGCTTACTTACAGGCCCATCAACGCTGCGTTTTATAAAATGAGTAGTCTGTTCTGTATTAGTAGGGTATGTAGATCCAGAAGTTAACATTGTTGTAGAGGATTTTGTGCTTTTCTGTACTTCTGTTGTGTCCTGTAAAAAATATTTAGTCCTAATAAGCTTTCTTTTCTTACAGAATATTAAAAAGATTATCACCCCATGGATTGAAAAGTCTTATCTTACTTACAGGCCCATCAACGCTGCGTCTTATAATACGCGTGGTCTCTTCTGTATTAGTGGGATATGCAGACCCAGAAGTTAAAACTTTTGTAAAATATTTTGTGCTTTTCTGCTCATCTGTTGTGTCCTGTAAATAATATTTAATTTTAGTAAGCATTCTTCTCTTACAGAATATTAAAAAAGAATATTAGCCCCTTGATTGAAAAGTATTATCTTACTTACAGGCCCATCAACGCTGCGTTTTATAAACTGCGTAGTCTGTTCTGTATTGGTAGGGTATGTAGATCCAGAAGTTAACATTGTTGTAGAGGATTTTGTGCTTTTCTGTACTTCTGTGGTGTCCTTTAAATAATAATTTAATTTTAATAAGCCATTATTTCTTACAGAATATTAAAAAGAATATGAGCCCTGATTGAAAAGTATTATTTTACTTACAGGCCCATCAACGCTGCGTTTTATAATACGCGTGGTTTCTTCTGTATTAGTGGGATATGCAGACCCAGAAGTTAAAACTTTTGTGAAAATATTTTGTGCTTTTCTGCTCATCATTTGTGTCCTGTAAATAATGTTTAATAATATTCAATAATAAGCCTTCTTTTCTTATAGAATTTATAAAAGAATATTAGCTCGTTGATTTAAAACTATATGCACACTTACAGGCCTGTGAACGCTGTTTTTTCTGAATATTTTTCAATATTTTGTGAGTTTTTTTTCTGTAGTTATTGACCCAAACTATAATTGTAGTTATAGACCGTAACTTTTGTTGTATTTTATAACTGAATTTAAGTATTAAGTTTTTTCTAACTTCAATTTTATCAATCACTTTTCTTAGATGACGTTTTCTTATGATCTCAGAGCTTGCAAAAATGACAACTGTCTGGAATAGTGGTTGTATAAAAATTGTGGGTATATGTGAGAGGAGCTACTTTTGTAACTAAGTTATATTGTTTTATAACATCTATATCTTTTGATCTATATAACATCCTTTTTGATATCTGTTGAGGTTGAATTAAAAAAATCTTCCTTAGTTGAGTAACCACTGTAGAATATTTCAATTTACTACAATTATGGTTCTTGACACATAATGATTATTGAATTGTGAACAAGTAATATGTGAATACGTAATGTAAACAACGACATTTTTTTAAGCTTCATTTGAAGGATTTAAAAGTTAATATCATCAATTTTACCATTCATTTTACACAATTTGTGTTAATCCTTGGCAATGAATGGCAAATGAAAATAATTTTCTTAAAATTAGCTTCTTTTTAATTAAAAGTGTTTTAAAACCTTTTTATACAAATAAAATGTTTTTTTATATACTTTTGAATCAAATATTTTCTAAAATTTTATGATTGTTGATGTTCAAGAAGGATATATATATATATATATATATATATATATATAATAGATATATATATATATATATATATATATATATATATATATATATATATATATATATATATATATATATATATATATATATATATATAACATGTATATAATATATATATATATATAATATATTATAATAAAATATAGTAAAACTATCAAAATCAATATAATATCAAAATCAATGGCATGTAACTACATAGTTTAGCTGTTAGAAATTTGAAATTTTGAAAGAATTTGTCAGTTAAGAAGGAAGCTAGAAGCGGCACACTACAATAAAAATTAACTGAAGGATGCCGTTACTTTAAGAAATGAAAAATATAGGTTTTACAGTTCATTTTAACTAGGATAGCACTCTAAAGGTATGCGGATGTCACTTAAAAAATCATAAAAAATACCAACCGTTGTAGTAACTAAACGGCAAAAGAAGTTTAAATTAAAAAAATGTTGCAATATCATTGGCTTAAACGTAGCTGAAGTTTTTGATTATTGGTTAAGCAAAATCGTGTGCCGTATAAGAGAATTGGTATAAAAACTAATTGCGAGGGCTACAAAGAGAAGTCCATACAGTTTTTTAACATATAACTCAAGTAGCTTTACGATCAATCTTTCTTTATGTCATCATAAGTTGTACCACAGATCAGTATAAACATAACCGAGCGAATTAGTTTTTAAAAATTAAATTGTCTACTTAACAATTGTCTTAATAAAAGTATCTCTGTGTTATTGTCTTTTTTTGTATTAATTAATCAAATAGAACCAAGTGTTTTTTAAAGTATTTAAACAAAGCGTTCATCGAATCCAATGGTACTGCGGTACTAAAGTTGCTAGTGTACATTTTTGTAACTTTTTATTTATTAAATTAGTTGATTCAGTAAGAATACTGAACAAGTGAAGTGTTACTCGTCGTAAAGTGTAACAATTTATCTTCGAAATCGACTCGTCGTTGAACAATACTTGAGTCGGGAATCAGGAACTTGCTCACGTCTGGACCTACACCTTTGTCATTCATTCTAATTTCACAACCTTAAAGAAACTCAATAATCATTTTGGTAATTAATATTGTAAACTTATTTGTTTGTAATAAATTAATTTGATTGAACGGTAACAATAATTTTCTTCGTACTTTTTTTTTAATATCAAAGAACCAACCCGAGATAAATAGGTTCATTATCTTTTGTATTGTAATTATAATTAATTAATTTAAGGATCCGTTTATAATTAAAAGAATTATTTGTAGGATATTGAATACTTTATTAAAAAATAAATACATTTTCATCAAATACTACAAATTTGTTCACTAATCAATTAATTATTAAATAATAATTGAAGCGTCAAAGTTTTGCTTTTTATTAAAGAAATTTACCAAACCAACTTGTGGTTGTGTAATAATTAATTTTTATTATATAAATTTATGCATAACTAGGTAATTAAATTTATATAAATTAATGTCCAACGAGGTATCTAAGTTGTATTAAGTGGCAGCTGTAATAACATTATATATATATATATCTTTGTAAATTTTATTTATATATGTGTAATGTAACGTACTGTTCTAAATAAATAACTAATATATATATATATATATATATATATATATATATATATATATTTTAAGGCTATTATCACCTCCTAAATGTAAATATGTATATATAAGTGTTATTATCACCTATATAAATATAAATAATATATATATGTATATATATATATATATATATATATATATATATATATATACATATATATTATATATAATGGAGTAACTATTTGATAAATTAACATCCTTGATATTAAAAATAATACAGTATTCTTCTGTTTTGATATTGATTTAAAAATACTTGGATTTTAAAAATCTTAAAATACTGTTTAAATATTTAAATAACGGAAAAATTAATTGTGGCGTCATTGCATTTATACAATGCTAATTTTAAAATAATTTTCGTTCTAGAAAATTGGGAACGAGTCACAATTCTTCGTCCATCGGAACCGAAGTCATGTTAGTGTTATTTATTCGGGTTGATTATTTTTAAAAGAATTGTAAATATACTTTTGAAGGGTCGATTTCCTTTACGTAGTTTTTCTAAACCCAATTTAAATGAAAATATTGTTAATATCTGAATTGAAGATATAGAGAAGAATGTATAATTTTATTGGAAACACAAATTGGTATTTGTACTTAAAAATCCAAAAACTAGAAAAAAACAGCAGCTATAGGCTATTTCGCTAAGGTGATTGAAATGAATTTCAAAAATGTACATTGAATAATATTTATATGGTCAAAAAATTTGGTATTTAAAATTTTTTTTTTATTTATTTAATACTCATAACAAATCTTTACAAGATCGACTAATGGTTTACATCTACACAAAATCACATTTGTAGGATAGCTATTACATAACAACTTCCTTCACATCAGTGGAGCAGTTCACGAGGTATTTTAAAATAAAAATGAAAATGGATTTTCATGCAGCTATAGTACTGCATAGTCGTGATAGAGTTTAAGCCTTCAATAGTCGCTTGTCTGACTGCAGAGTAAGCACTTTATGAAATTCGTTTACTTATGAGTAAGCATTTCAGGAAATGAAGAACCGCTGAT
>CM040185.1:31313240-31443240 GCA_022606455.1 Callitettix versicolor | reverse complement strand
TTTGTTGTATTTCAAACTATACAAAATAAAAAAAAATCTAAAAATTCATATTTTTATTTTTTATCTGCTTAATTTTGTGTTTTTTAACGTTTTATAAGATCAAATATTTTCTGTACAGGGTCCTAAAAGCGAATTTTTTCAAAGAAATTCTAAGAATTAACATTACTAAAGATGCATACAGATTAAAAAATAATTATTAAAAAAAAATAGAAAAAATATGCTCATCAGTAAATGTTTAAATTAATAAGAACTTATAGAAAAATATGTGTAAATTTTTAAATGTCGCTACTTTTTTGTTTGTAATTTTGTTAATTTTCGTAGTGAAAGGTTTTGGATCACATTAATTTGAAAGGAAATTTTAATAACTTCAATTTTTACATCAAAAAAATATATTCTCCAAATTGTATTTTAAAATTTATACCTTGTTTATTTTTTCAACGTTCCGTTACAGTTTTAAAATGCTATATTTTCGAAAAACATCGGAGGAAAGGAAAAACGATTCGATTTGTTGTTGTAAAAGCTTCAATTTTGTTCATTTACATTTTCTGTTTATATCCATATTTTCCCGAGTAATAAAAAAATTTCAATTTTACAATGTCTCAAAAATATGGGTTTTAAGAAAAAGTGTAAATATTTTTTTCTTAAAATGTAATTTTTTGTCGTACTATATACATCATTTTTATTTTTATTATTTATTTTATTTATTTATTAAATTTATTTTTATTTTTAGTTATTTTATTTTATTTAAGATAACTATTTTTATTTTATTTTTTATTTTGTTATTATTAATTTATTTTTTATTTGTTTTATTTTTTTATATTTTTTCCGCAATAACTTTAAAAAAAGGGTGGGACTACCCTATCAAAATGATATTTCTTATAAATAACCATAAAATCCTATAATCCCTATAAAATAATAATCCTTATGTGGTACACACACTCACATTTGTTTAAGGAACTTTCTGATATAGGCCCTACATATTTTATGAAGCAGAATTAAAAAAATGAGAAAATTCCTGAAAATTTGAAAGCTTTCAGTATTGCAGTTAAAAAAACCAAAAATGAACATAAAGGGGTCGATTTTTTCCCAGATTCTGAAAATATATTTTCTTTATTTACAATTTGTTAGGATTTGAATCACGACTAAGATTGTAGCAAAATCTAAGGAGCTGATTTTGAGATACAAACTAATTTTTTTGTAGGTAACTACCGAATCTGTTTTTTCTTATATAATTTTCGTTCGATTATTTTCAAAGTCGTCTATTACTGCATAAATTTTCACTTGTAACGAAATTGTTTAGCTCTCAATAAAGATAGGAATATTCCCTAGTGATTCAACAGATTGATTTGAAGAAAAACCAGTCTTTACACAGAAACGAAAGTACTCACCACGAAGAAAGCAAAGACCAATCCGCACAAGAAGGCTGTGTTCATGGTACGGAATCCAGTGGTAGCTTAGGCCTGCAACATCTTCTGCAACATTTATATACTTGTGTCAGTTTTGTTCTGACCGACAATAGAACTAATTCCGTACTCCAGTAATGAGCTTGATTTAGAATAGTGTTTATACAGGCAGATCTTTCAGTTGTGTCAACGAGTTTAAGAATGTTTCATTAATAGTATTGTAGCCGCGATTAATCAATGATTAGCGGTGGCATTGTTTTAAGTGATGGATTCCCGCTGCGTTTAATTTAACCTTAAAAATTGGCATTCTACAAATACGGTGAATTGCAAACAACTGGATTTTTATAAATAACGTTATTTAACCCGTCGACAATTTATGATCGTGATACTTTCTTAGCTCTTTTGACTGTAGATAGATATCTGGTACACAACCATAACACACAAAGTGTAATTATGGGATATATTTAACGATAAACATGATATAACTTATTTAAGTAATCGCCTCACGCAGATGTCTTGCTCACGTGATAGAAGCGAATTTCCAAAAAGATTTTTTTATATCTTACCTTTTAAAAATATATACTATCAAATTATATTGAAAAAAAATACGAAAATGAACCATGACCGCCGTCAAGTTAGATTTTGTAATTTCAACCGATTTTGAAAATCTAAAATTTTAATTTATGTAGTTTTAACGAAGGAGAAATTTAATTAAAAAAAAATTTAGTCCCAATAAGTTATGAATTTTCAAAAGATTTTAAATGACCGCCATATTGAAACTATTTAATGAACTTTGTTGGTTAACAAACTTATTTAAGCTATTACCATAATCGGTTTTTGTGCTAAGTTTGCATCAAATCGGACAAAACCTGAGATCGAGAGCGTTCTAAAACACACACACACACTCACACACACACACACTCAATGTACATTTTAGCGACCCCTAAAAATGATTTAGTGACCAAGATCGGTGCTCATTTCACGGTATCGGGTGTAGGTCTTACTATGATGGCCGCTCTAATAGCTCATTTTTGCTATGGAAATTTTCTAGAATACGCAATACAATAATTATATAACAGTAAAAGTTTTACCGTACTTTTGAAAACCCGATTTCAGTCTTATAATTTGCTTTAAAACCTGCATAAATTAGAATTTAAAATTTTCAGTGGAATTTGAATGTCGACGGAATTTGAGTATAATATGAGTATTCAATAAATTAATAAATTAACAACCTGACTATAAAATTTGAGAATTATAAATAAATCTAGGAAAATCACATCATGGCACCTTTACTGTACTTGTACTCGTGTGTATTTAGGTGACACAAAAATTCCTCAAGATAATAAAGCAAATTATTTGTACCCACTTCCCGAAAGAAGAATGCCATAAAGCCATCTTATAAAAACAAAGTTTTTAGTTTTAAAATCTAGACCTAGACTTAAACTTGTCTATGGACTTCTAAATTCTAATTCTGTTTTATCTCTGCGTCAAAAAATAACAATTACTCTGCTCAGACCAATTTGGACATAAGGCCTACAATTATTTGGCTCTGCAAATAAATGGAATTTACTATAAGAGATTCAAGTATTTCAATAAAAATTTTTACCATTAATCACTAAATCACCTTCATATGTTAGCAACTTAACTCTACACCAACACCTCAAGATTCCATTCGTTGAATAGTTCGACCATTTATACTATTCACCATCATTATCATCGTTGCCTATACAACTCATTCCTGAGTCCTGGCTTACCTCAAAAGTCTTCGCCATCTGTCTGGGTTCACTGCACCTTTCCGCCACCCTCTGATATTAAATTTTCTGGCATCCCACTCCATCGGCCCATCTAAGTCTCTGCCTTGTTTTTTCTCTCCCGGTGTCAAGGATTATATTTTCTTGACGATGCTGCTCTTCCATTCTGACAATATGATCTGACCAGCATAAGCCTGCCAATTTTATATACTTTACTACATCAGGTATGTAGTGCATCCAACTCCTTATTGTATCTGATTCTCCATAAATCTACATCCTTCATTCGACCATAAATATTTCTCAGTGTTTTCCTTTCTAACACAATCAGTTGTGTTTCAATTGTCTTTGTTACATACTTTACTACATCAGGTATGTAGTGCATCCAGCTCCTTATTGTATCTGATTCTCCATAAATCTACATCCTTCATTCGACCATAAATATTTCTCAGTGTTTTCCTTTCTAACACAAGCAGTTGTGTTTCAATTGTCTTTGTTACATACTTTACTACATCAGGTATGTAGTGCATCCAGCTCCTTATTGTATCTGATTCTCCATAAATCTACATCCTTCATTCGACCATAAATATTTCTCAGTGTTTTCCTTTCTAACACAAGCAGTTGTGTTTCAATTGTCTTTGTTACATACTTTACTACATCAGGTATGTAGTGCATCCAACTCCTTATTGTATCTGATTCTCCATAAATCTACATCCTTCATTCGACCATAAATATTTCTCAGTATTTTCCTTTCTAACACAAGCAGTTGTGTTTCAATTGTCTTTGTTACATACTTTACTACATCAGGTATGTAGTGCATCCAACTCCTTATTGTATCTGATTCTCCATAAATCTGCATCCTTCATTCGACCATAAATATTTCTCAGTTTTTTCCTTTCTAACACAAGCAGTTGTGTTTCAATTGTCTTTGTTACATACTTTACTACATCAGGTATGTAGTGCATCCAGCTCCTTATTGTATCTGATTCTCCATAAATCTACATCCTTCATTCGACCATAAATATTTCTCAGTTTTTTCCTTTCTAACACAAGCAGTTGTGTTTCTATTGTCTTTGTTACATACTTTACTACATCAGGTATGTAGTGCATCCAGCTCCTTATTGTATCTGATTCTCCATAAATCTACATCCTTCATTCGACCATAAATATTTCTCAGTTTTTTCCTTTCTAACACAAGCAGTTGTGTTTCAATTGTCTTTGTTACATACTTTACTACATCAGGTATGTAGTGCATCCAGCTCCTTATTGTATCTGATTCTCCATAAATCTACATCCTTCATTCGACCATAAATATTTCTCAGTGTTTTCATTTCTAACACAAGCAGTTGTGTTTCAATTGTCTTTGTTACATACTTTACTACATCAGGTATGTAGTGCATTCAACTCCTTATTGTATCTGATTCTCCATAAATCTACATCCTTCATTCGACCATAAATATTTCTCAGTGTTTTCCTTTCTAACACAAGCAGTTGTGTTTCAATTGTCTTTGTTACATACTTTACTACATCAGGTATGTAGTGCATCCAGCTCCTTATTGTATCTGATTCTCCATAAATCTACATCCTTCATTCGACCATAAATATTTCTCAGTTTTTTCCTTTCTAACACAAGCAGTTGTGTTTCAATTGTCTTTGTTACATACTTTACTACATCAGGTATGTAGTGCATCCAGCTTCTTATGGTATCTGATTCTCCATAAATCTACATCCTTCATTCGACCATAAATATTTCTCAGTGTTTTCCTTTCTAACACAAGCAGTTGTGTTTCAATTGTCTTTGTTACACACTTTACTACATCAGGTATGTAGTGCATCCAGCTCCTTATTGTATCTGATTCTCCATAAATCTACATCCTTCATTCGACCATAAATATTTCTCAGTTTTTTCCTTTCTAACACAAGCAGTTGTGTTTCAATTGTCTTTGTTACATACTTTACTACATCAGGTATGTAGTGCATCCAACTCCTTATTGTATCTGATTCTCCATAAATCTACATCCTTCATTCGACCATAAATATTTCTCAGTATTTTCCTTTCTAACACAAGCAGTTGTGTTTTAATTGCCTTTGTTATAGTCCATGTTTCCGCACCATTAACAAGCAATATTCGAGATTTAATAACAAAAATTAAAACCGCAAGAATCCACAAGTCAGAACAGTTTTTGATAAAATATTGAACCCAAGACGACTTCGGCGGCGTGGGAGGAGAGACCTCCTGGACCAACATCACTGAAGATTTGCCACTGGGTTTGATTATTGATTAATTCATAATAATTAATCATGTTTCTTTCATATTACATATTATATCATTTGGTTGTTTTGAAAATGTGTATAGTTCCAAATAGAATAATATTGTTAAAGAAAGCTTTGGATAAAACAAATAAAGATATTTTATTATTTGTAACAGTCACGGTAATAAAACCGAACTGGATTTTGCAGGGTAAAGAAATTATTTAAGCTTTTATTAAAATAAAATTTTGTGAACTAAAACACACACACACACACACACACACACACATGCATGCGCGATTATATTTATTTTTAATATCTCTCTTAAAAATGTATTCAAAGGGTCATGATCAATGTTCGTAAAGTAGTTCTGTACTTTAACATAGTGGTCGCTCCAAAGTTCAGTTTTCAACAGAAATTCTCTAAAAATTCGTTACACATTTTCATCAGTATTTGGAAGAAAAACTAATATCATCGCAATGTTTCCCATTAAAGTTTATTCACAATTTCATGTAAGCTATATCGTACATTTTTATTTTATTGCTGAATATAATTTCGTAAGTTCTAGAATTTACGACGAAGATGAAGAAGAAGATGAAGATGTCGATCTAACCTTGTAGCCGGAAGAAGAGGATGAAGAAGAGGAATCAGAACCTTTCTGCCAGAGAGCCTTGGCAACCTTAATTGCGTCGTGGTACTGAAGCAAAAATATTTTAACATGAAATTAACAAATATAAGAAACAGACATTAAAAATAAATGCCGAGTGAGTTGGTAGGATATATTAATTAAATTTATGAGTATTTTCTATTATAATCGTAATTTATTTTAAGTTACTGAACAAATTTTAAAAGTTTGATTTAAAAAAATTAAATATTTTTTTAATTGTTATTGTGTAAAGGATAATAGTTCTATTTTTAAAAATTATTTATTGAACACACTATCAGTACTTGGTGAAACTCCATGATATTCCAGAAAACCAGAACATTTGTACGAACTTCATAATTTTTTTTATTCTGTAACACATGTTTCGCAGTGAGGCATCTTAAGACGTATTGAAGTTAAAAATTATAAAATTTGCTTACGTAGTAACACCGTTAATGTTAAAACTGGAAGGGAGAAGGTAAAGAAAGAAAGAAAGAAAGAAAGAATTAACATTGTAAAGTTAGTGAGCAGCAGATTGGGAAAAACCTAGTGTTCTCTATTATTACGAAGGATAATATGGAAGAGCTAAAAAACTCGTGTTAAAGAATATTGTTAGAAGTATGAAAAGGATAACTCAAATTTTGCTAACCATTTATTACATTCTGGTCATTCTTTTAATTTAATTCACTGTAATCCATTAAAACCAAAAGGTATAAATTAAATAATCTAGAAATTCTGGAAATACGTAAATCCCTAATTTTAATATGAATGAACAGACTAACTTTAACCCTTCTCCCTTACTGAAACCTATTGTTTAGGGGTTTTCCCAACCTGCTGCTCACTGACCTTCTTCAATGTTAATTATTCCTTTCTTTACCTTCTCCCTTCCAGTTTTAATATGAACTGTATTATTATTATATTAGTAAACTTTATAATTTTTAACTTCACTATACCTTACGGTGAAACATTTGTCGCTGAATAAACAAGAATTCTTGTAAAATTAGTTTCTAATTTCCCTGTTAAACAAAACAGTAATTTTGTTTAAACTGTTTCAAACTGTTGAAAACAAGTAGTTATAAAAAGTATTCTTGTTCTATAATACACTAACCTTCTTCCTCAAAACCTTTTCCTTATGTTTTTTGCTCACTCTTGCCGCAAACTTGGGGAACAAAGTCTTGAATATCTTGAGACTGCCGCTAAACTGTTTAGGGTTGAACTTCTCTTTCAGAGCGTGCAAGCGTTTCCTCCATTCTTTTACGTTCTCTTGTTTCTTCCTCTGGAAAAGTAACCTGTAATACGGTTCTGTATACTGAAGATAATGTTTGTTATACCACGCTTTCAATGAGGGAAAGACGACTTCGAAGAAGTGCATCCTACTCAAATATTCGTTGTCGTCCTCGTTTTGGATTCTTCGGAACAGCCTCTTCAGGTAGTCGGCTTCGGTCTCTCCTACTCCCTGTTGGAACGCCATCGTGTAATACTCTTGCGTGTAAATGAGGAAGTTCTCGTTGAACCATACGGACAGCTCCGGGTATACGACGTAAATAATTTCGATCCTCTTCTCGTATTGGTAATCGGTCTCCAGATACTCACGCGTGAACAGTCTTTTGTAATAACGGTCGATGGTTTCGTATTTCTTCTGAGCATAATTCAGCGTGTAATAATCGCCGGTGAAGGTGAGGTACCTCAATTCGTACCACAAAGTCAACTTTCGGTACACGTACCTAATCACTGTTACTTTCTGTACGTAGTCGTCGTCAGATTCATCGATAGACCGTCTGGTCAGGCGTGCGAAGTAATTATCGAGCGTTTCGTCTTTATTTTGGCTATAAATTATTGAAAAGTAGCGCCAGGTATATTTCAGGTATTGCACATCATTCCAAGCGCTCAACTTTGAAAAAATACTTCTGATTATCTCAATTCGTTTAACATATAAAACATCGTCTTCGTCGAATTCGTTTTTAAATATACGTTCATAGTATTCATTAGTGGATTCGTTCGGCTTTTGAATGTAGTTGTAAGTATAAAACTTCTTTATGTATTTCAGATAGTCTTTCGAGTACCACAGATCCAAGGACGAGAACAGGTTACGGATGATTTTCATTCTTCCAACGTATTCCAGATCGGTTTCATAATCTGCTTGTTTCGTTAAACGTTCATAGTAGGTTGTTTTCAGTTCGCTCGACAGTTGGGTGTAATACAGGATGTAGAATTTCTTTAAGTACGACACATTAATGATATCGTGCCAGAGATTAAGATGCGGATAGTAGTAAATAATCTTCTTTATACGTTCCACGTACTGAACATCGTCTTCGTCATCGTTCACTTTAGTAATCCTAACAATGTAATCGATTTCGGATTCATCCTCACGCCTTTCGTATGTTGTTTTTATAACCTAAAAAAAAAATACACATATTAAAAATTGTTAAACATAAAAAATAAGGTACAACTAACAGTGAATGAACTTTCATACAGAAAATTATACATCTAACTTATATTTACGAAAAAAATGTGCATTAATGATTTTACAGTATTTAGAAGGCTAACCATATACATATTCAGTTCCCGTCAATTGTGATTTTATATTTTGTAATTTTATTTCATTTTTCTTTATTGTATTTAGTAAATTGTGTAAGTAGTTAAATATTATTTTGAAACTAGAATACAGAATAGTTTTGAACGTTATTATAAACGTATAAATGAAGCGGAAAGAAAGAGGGAATTATGGGTTCTGATTGTTAGCCTTGTAAAAATAGCTTTTTGTAGTTTTTATATATGAAAAGGTTTTTTAAAAATTACTTTAGAATAAGTATTAATACATTTTAACAAATTCTTCATCAATTAAAAAATGAGTTAATTTTTATTTATAAAAAGTAAATTATTTAATTTATAAATAAAATACAATATGCTCGTAGATACCAGAAAAAGAACTAATTTTGTAAGGAATATTTTTTTTTTAACAACGCAGTGAATGAAAATAATACACTATATGGAATCTGGCCTAATAACTAAAAACTAATAACTGTGTGTTTTTAAAAATATATATTGTGGTAATCATTGTTACGTCCTACAAACTTGGTCAAATTGAATTTAAATAAATGTTTCGATGTCAACATATTCGACTACTATTTAAATAAAAAAAGAAGAACAATATTTAAGTTTGTAAAAATATAAAACATTTAAAGTAAATATTGAAAGAATCTGATATACTATGTAAATTGTGAGACAGTACAAAGTAGAACATGACTATATACAGAAAAATACATAACGGTGGCGGGCTACTGCTGGTCTTGTCTGTTGGGCATTAATTAAGCAGAATGCAACTGCGGATTTAAGTACACTGTTTAGTGTTCCGGCTTCTGACACAGTAAGACACACACAGAATGTCTCACTGCCAGGAATCTCTGTCTGTTGACACATTTAATTCATAGTACACTCAGCGTTCCGAACAAAAGAACACTTTGGGCAGAACACAAAACTGGCTATATAGTACTTTAATCACAATGTACAATTAAAGTACTATATAGCCTATTACTTACTATTATATACTTCTTGTAATGACAAAATCAAATTTTGTTAAAAGAAAAATTGAATCTTAAATTTTTAATTTCTAATAACGGTTTGTATTTAAAAAAAAAATAATTATCATTGCTTCTGTCCATGTTTGAGGTCGGGAATAAAAAACACTAAGTTATTTTTCTAAACTTTGAAACTAACACTTAGGTGTTGTTTGATCTCTTAACATAAGGAACACGTTGCTGATTGAAATATATTTTTACAAAATTCATTGTAACGACTACAGAAAAATTGAGAATTACATTCCAAATCAATCTCCAAAATAATTAACGAATAATCTGACAGTTTTAATGTGCATTTTATAAAGATCTGACAAACCGTTTTTAATCTAAGCTTTTATTAAAATTATTCAGTTGTTATATATGTTTAAAAATCATTTTAACGAAAAATATACGCTATAATTTTATTCATGTGTTACTGACGTGATGGAAGCGAATTTCCCAAAAGCGTGAAATAATATCACTTAAAATAACTTTTTTATACAAATAACAATTCGAAAATAAATAAATTTTAAATATATTTACACATTACCCTCGCTAACTAACGTTTTAAGGTTTAAGTCAGTTTCAAATTGAAATTATTAAAGCTTGAATTTGTTTATCAAAATGGTCAAATATATAATCTTGGTTTTTTTGGACAGCTAATAAAGCGATTACGTTGTAATTATATACTTGATCAATAACAGACCACATGTAACATTTAACATAACATCTCAGCTTCTCATAATTAACGTGTTCAATACTCCATTAATTTTGACGGACTTAACCGATCCTGTGCTTAACCATGATTTACAAGTTTAATATTTCTACTCACAATGTCGTCATCAACGCTACGCTTCACAGTCTTCGTTGTTGTTTTTGACCCAGGCACTGTGACTGTGGTTTCAGTTGTTTCTGTGTTTTCGTAAACTTTGGTTGTGCCCTGCAATGGAAGCATAGAAGTAATTAGTTTTAAAAATTTGCCAGGACACGTATAATAAATATTTTAAAAAGACACAATACTTACAGGTACTAGAATCTTTTTAACAGTTGTTTCTTCGTTTTCCGTCGTAGTTACTGTGGTTGATCCTGGAGTAACGATCGTGTGTGTGATCTCTGTGCTTTCATCGTAGACGTGTGTTGCAGTGCCCTGTAATAGATGTTAATATATTTGTATATTAATTAATTAATATATATATATTAATTAATATAATTAATTAAATATATATTTGTAATTAATTAAGTAGAAAAGTAATGTGAGGAGCTCAACAAAATTATTCCGATAAAACATTTTTTAAAAATATTAGAAAAATGACTGACGTTTATATTAATCAGGTATTCAAACAAATACAAAATTTCAAATTCCATTATATTAAGTAAAACACCATTTCTTTTAACGATAGTTTTTTACTTGCCAACTTGAGAAAGGATTATTTATTTATTAAAGTAAAATAATAAATAAGCAATAATATTTTCAGAAATTAAGTTATGAAATTTCAATAGTTTTTGTAACAGAAAAATACCCTAAAATATTTCACACGTAAAAATAAGAATAGTTTTAAAAATATTTAAACAATTTACATTACTTTATATTCTAAGAAAGTAGTTGTTGCAATCCTTGTTATTAGGAAAGTTAGACAAGGCCAACTTTATAAAATTATTTTTATTTTTTCTTGTGATAATATTTATTGTTTTTTATATCAATATAACAACTTCAAATAATAAATAAGGAATAATGTTTCGAGAAGTAGAGAAGTTTTACATTTTAAAAACATTTACTTTAAATATAAATTTTATGTTAAGAAAAATATGTCTTGCTGTAAAATATTTCAACATATATTAAGGATTTTTTTAAGTGAAGAAACATTGTTTTCTAATAATATTTTGACTTACAGGCACTACGCTGCGTTTCACTATGTTTGTCTCTTCTGTTTTTGTTACAGACTTTGTTCCTGGGACGACGTATGTAGTGTGCGTTTCTGTGTTCTCAGTAACTGTGCTTGTGCCCTGTAATTTATTAGAATTTTCAATAAAACATGTTTATTTATCTAAATATATTTACAGTATTAGTAAATTTTATCTATACTATAATGTATAGGTATTACAGTTTTTTAACAGTTGTTTCTTCATTTTCCGTCGTAGTTACTGCAGTTGATCCTGGAGTAACAATTGTATGTATGATCTCTGTACTTTCATCGTAGACGTGTGTTGAAACACTCTTTAATAAAAATGAGTATATGTATATGTTAAGTATAAGTTTTATTGAAAAAATAAATTTTATGTTAAGGTTCTGTTAAATAATTATATGATATTGATATGAGTCAGTTAAGTGTTTATCAATAATTTTGTGAGCATCACTGGAAACTGGAAAATTTATCACTGATAAGTTATGTGCAACAACTGTTAAAAAGACTGTAATACCTATACATTATAGTATAGATAAAATTTAGTGCATATACAATAAAGGAATCAGTAAAATTTTGTTTCTTATTAAAAATATAATTTTTCTGTATTATTTGTAATCTCATAATGTATACTTACAGGTACCACTGTGACCTTCTTTGTTGTTTCTTCGTTTTCTTTTTTAATTATTGTAGTTGAACCAGGTGTAACAACTGTATGTGTGACTTCTGTGCTTTCGTCATAGATGTGTGTTGTACTGCCCTGTAATAACATAAACTGTAATAATATATTTTGATTTTTTAAAATTGTTTCATATTTGATTATATTTGAGTTCGTAATTTATCAAAAACCAAAAAATACAAATAAAAAATATTAACTAAGAAATTAGAACAATGAATTAATCATATTTAAAAATATTATATATATATATATATATATATATATATATATATATATATATATATAATATATATATATATTACTATTTGCTTAGAAAATTCAATATATTTTAAAATATTTTTTATTACAGTTAGGTAATTTAAGGAAACAATGTAATTTTAATAATATTATTTTTGACTTACAGGACCATCAACGCTGCGTTTCACGATGTTTGTCTCTTCTGTTTTTGTTATAGACTTTGTTCCTGGGACGACGTATGTTGTGTGCGTTTCTGTGTTCTCAGTAACTGTGCTTGTGCCCTGTAATTTATTAGGATTTTTAATAAAATAACATTTTTTAAAATTAAAATATATTATTATTAATATTATAAATAAATAAATACCAATACTTACAGGTATTAAAGTCTTTTTAACAGTTGTTTCTTCGTTTTCCGTCTTAGTTATTGTAGTTGATCCTGGAGTAACGACTGTATGTGTGATCTCTGTGCTTTCGTCATAAATGTGTGCAGTAATGCCCTGAAATAAAAGTAAAATTATTTTAAATATTGCTTTAATTTGATTGCTTTAATGTAAATGATATTTTTTACTGTAGATGTAAGTTAAAAACTGTATAAAGTATTGATTAATTTACCCTTAATATTAAAAATTAGATTGCGCAT
Organism: Callitettix versicolor; assembly: GCA_022606455.1. Taxonomy (NCBI): domain Eukaryota; kingdom Metazoa; phylum Arthropoda; class Insecta; order Hemiptera; family Cercopidae; genus Callitettix; species Callitettix versicolor. The sequence continues at coordinate 31,430,182 of CM040185.1, read as the reverse complement.
AAAAGTGAGTTTGTTTTTGGGTGTTTGTTATGGATTTTATATTTATCGTTAGAATCTTAAAAAACAGTTCCATAAAATAACGTATTCTAATAATATATATTTGTAAAATTACATTTTTCTCTAAGATTAAAAGAATGAGAGAAAATGATTTCCTAAGAGTAATATATTTTCTTTAAATTATGTGTAGTCTTATAATAAATACTTACAGGTACCACTGTGACCTTCTTTGTTGTTTCTTCGTTATCTTTCGTTATTATTGTAGTTGAACCAGGTGTAACAACTGTATGTGTGACTTCTGTGCTTTCGTCATAGATATGTGTTGTACTGCCCTGTAATAATAAACGCTAAGATTTAGATTTATCTTTAAATTTATTATTTGATTTATAACGTTGTATTTGAGTTTTAGTCACTTTGAGATTTATCATCATTTTAAAAAAAAAAGTAAAAATAAACTTGTAATAAATAGTACTCTAATAATATTATTTAAAAAAATATAGTATATTTCTTTTTATTACTTGTTAAATGTATATTACTTCAAAAAAAGTATCAAACTGGATTTTGCAATATTATTAATTTACAATAAATAAAATATCTTCTAAAAATGTTTTATATTGAAAACTATTAAGAAATTATAAATATTATTTAAATTTTAATATTGTCGGTAAAAATACATTTTATTCTAATAGTATTTTGACTTACAGGCACTACGCTACGTTTTACGATGTTTGTCTCTTCTGTTTTTGTTACAGACTTTGTTCCTGGGACGACGTATGTAGTGTGCGTTTCTGTGTTCTCAGTAACTGTGCTTGTACCCTGTAATTTATTAGAATTTTCAATAAAATATGTTTATTTATCTAAATATATTTACAGTATTAGTAAATTTTATATATACTTACAGGTATTACAGTCTTCTTTACAGTTGTTTCTTCATTTTCAGTCGTAGTTACTGTAGTTGATCCTGGAGTAACGACTGTGTGTGTGATCTCTGTGCTTTCATCGTAGACGTGTGTTGTAATACCCTGTAATAGATGTGAACTTACTCTTATTTCTTAGTAAATGTTTTAATGGAAACAATAATTTTAACGTAGTAACTACACCACATCTGTAGTCATTATTGTTATTCTCAAAACATAGTTTATTTCGGAAAATGTTTGGTGTTTATCACTAATAACTAGTAAAAGTACTTTTTTGTATTATGCATGTAAAGAAATACTTCAGTAGTCTATAAGGTTAAAGAATCGGTAAAATCAATATCTTACTAGTAATGTTTCTCCCATCTTATTGTAATCTTAGTATATATACTTACAGGTAACACTGTGATCTTCTTTGTTGTTTCTTCATTTTCTTTCTTAATTATTGTAGTTGAACCAGGTGTAACAACTGTGTGTGTGACTTCTGTACTTTCGTCATAGATGTGTGTTGTACTGCCCTGTAATAATGTACGCTATGATAACATGTTCTTCTTTAAATGCATCATTTGATTTATAGTGTTGTACTTGAGGTTTATAATTACTTTATGATTTATCATAATTTAAAAATTGCTATAAACGAACTGATAATAAATAGTAAGCTAATCGTATTATTTCAAAAAAATATAATGAAGAAAGCAACATACTGCATTTTAATATTATTACTTTATAATATTTAAAGTGTTTAATAATATTTAAGTGTTGTACTATTAAAGTATTTAAAAATAATTTTTAAATACAATTTTTTTTATATTGTTAACTATTTAGATAATTTTAGTACTGCTTTAGTTCTTAATATTATAAGCAAAAAAGTTTCATAACACTATTTTGACTTACAGGACCATCAACGCTACGTTTCACGATGTTTGTCTCTTCTTTTGTTGTTACAGACTTTGTTCCTGGGACTACATATGTGGTGTGCGTTTCTGTGTTCTCAGTAACTGTTTTTGTGCCCTGTAAATTATTAGAATTTTTAATAAATTAGTAAACAATTTTTATCTAACTATATTGTTATTATTAGTAAATATTATCTATACTTACAGGTATTACAGTCTTCTTAACAGTTGTCTCTTCATTTTCCGTCGTAGTTACTGTAGTTGATCCTGGAGTAACGACTGTGTGTGTGATCTCTGTGCTTTCATCGTAGACGTGTATTATATCACCCTGTGAATTTACTTTTACCATGTAGTAAATGCTTTAATAGAATAAGAAATTTTAACGTAGTAATTAGACAAAGTTTCTAGTAATTATTACTATTCTCAGTTCATAGTCTAAGCCGAAAAATGTTTTCGTATTTATAATTACATCGTCTTTTGTACATCACTAATAACTCGTAAAAATAACATTTTTTATCATACAATTAAAGAAATGATTTCATAGTAAATAAGATGAAAAAAAGGTAAAACCAGCATCCTACTATTAATGTATTTCTATATTATTTGTCATTTTGTAATAAATACTTACAGGTAACACTGTGACTTTCTTTGTTGTTTCTTCGTTTTCTTTCTTAATTATTGTAGTTGAACCAGGTGTAACAATTGTATGTGTAACTTCTGTACTTTCGTCATATATGTGTGTTGTACTGCCCTGAAAAAACAAATTCAAGGTTATAGCGTAATAGTTTCTTAAAAAACTGTAATGTTTTATTCATATTTGTGTTCATGATATCTTAAAATACAAAATGTTCAACATTTTTATATGTACTCGATACAAATTTGGAAATATTTACTATAATATTATTTTGAAAAGCAAAAATTGTAGCAATTTTTAAAATATTTTTCTATAAGGAAAATTAAAAAAAACACTTATTCTTAAATTTTATTAATTTATTTATAGTTAGGAAAATAATTTATAGTTAGATATTTTACGTGAATAAATATTTTTCTATCGTGTTGTTACTTACAGGGCCATCAACACTGCGTTTCACGATGTTTGTCTCTTCTTTTGTTGTTACAGACTTTGTTCCTGGGACAACGTATGTGGTGTGCGTTTCTGTGTTCTCAGTAACTGTGCTTGTGCCCTGTAATTGATAAGATTTTTTAAATAAAATAGCATATGAGTTTTGTATATGAATATATTTCGTTTGTAAATAAATTGGAAGTATACGTACAGGTATTAAAGTCTTTTTAACAGTTGTTTCTTCATTTTCTGTCGTAGTTACTGTAGTTGATCCTGGAGTAACGACTGTATGTGTGATCTCTGTGCTTTCATCGTAGACGTGTATTGTATCACCCTGTAATAGATGTGACTATATTTGTATTATAAGCAAAATTGTTTAATTAATTAATAGTTAATGTTGCCGCATTGTCAATATAATACAATTATAATACAAGATAATAATTGTATTATAATACAATTATAATATAAAATAATAAATTTCTAAAAATGTAAAAACTTTGATGCCAACTGCAAATGAGATTTAATTTTGAATTTGTCCCCAGTTTTGTGAAAATAGATATATTGTATTTTTTATAAATAATAAATTTAATTAAAGATTTACATTATATATGAGATTAAAGTTCAGTGAAATCGATATGCTACAGAGACATATTTTTCTCATATAATTTGTAATCTTATTTTCCTACAGGTGGCTTTTTTTATCTTTGACTTTTGTGGTCCATTTTTCTTTCTTAATTATTGTAGTTGAACCTCGTGTAAGAAATGTAGGCTACATGTGACTTCTGTGTTTTAGTCAAAAATGTGTTTTACTACCCTGCAATCATACACTGTTATAATATATTATTTATAAGATTTTTGACGTAATGTTATTGTTGTTTGCTTAATGCAGATATTTGTAGATGTTTCTTTTTGAATAAAAAACTGTCTTTTTTGAACACCCAATCTGCTGATGTATTACTTAATACGATCGGTTTATGTTATTCTATACACCTCTGGTAGTGTCTTATTATTAATAGAGTGGTTGTTTTGTATGCCTTAAAACATTTACGAGTTTATTTAATGCAATATAGCCTGGATGACATAATACTTAATTTTGTTTTTAGTTGATACTAGAATATCTTCGCGTGTATATGTTTTTCTATTTCAATTTTTTGTTATTGGTAATGCTATGTTTCTGTCTATTTATTTTGTCAATAAATTATAATTTACAACTTATTGGATGCAGTATTATATTTAATTTTGTCGTATGTTCTTTTTGAGGAATAGAAGCTATGTCGAGTAACCAGTGTAAAAGCCTGTATTATATGTTGTATAAGTAAAGTTGTACATCTGAGTACAGGTCTAAATACAGGAGAAATGTCTTTATCTTTATGAATAAACTATTAAATTCTATTTAAGCAAACATAAATACAAAATTAAGTGTTTTATTATGTTCCACGGACTTAAATTTTTCCATGGAATTGAGGAAAATTTTTTTATAACTTTACTTTATTATTAGAAATCTTAGACATTTTTGGCCATCACTTAAGTCAAAATCAGTTTTAATATAACATATATTCTATAAATTGTTACGCATTTTATAATTACAATAGTAGTAAATAAATATTGTCCCTTTAATAAGTATACATACAAAAACAATAACTCCAATTTTTAAGGTGTTTATCTCGTCTGTTCTTGTTACAAATTTCGTATTATTTTTTTGAAGTTCATAAAATTTGATACACACTTTTGTATTTCAAATGTTTTATAACTTACAGAGATAAAAAAAATGTTAAATAACGACTGAAACTAATAAACTGCTTATATTATTTGAAAAATGTAGAGTTATGAAAAAAACTTGGTTCTACAATCATAATACTTTTACAATAAATAAAACATTTCCTCAAAAATGTTTAAAAAATTAGCGTTAATAATTGTTTTAAAATTTAAATGTATTTTATAAAAATTTAGTTTTATAATTTAAAAAATACTTTACTAATATAAACGAACTTACAGGCACTACGCTGCGTTTCACGATGTTTGTCTCTTCTGTTTTTGTTACAGACTTTGTTCCTGGCACGACGTATGTTGTGTGAGTTTCTGTGTTCTCAGTAACTGTGCTTGAGCCCTGTAATTTATTAAAATTTTAAATAATATATAATAATACATTTCGTGATAATTTGATATAATTGACATAATTAAATTATATCTGCACTTACAGGTATTAAAGTCTTTTTAACAGTTGTTTCTTCATTTTCTGTCGTAGTTACTGTAGTTGATCCTGGAGTAACGACTACATGTGTAATCTCTGTGCTTTCATCGTAGACGTGTGTTGTATCACCCTGTAATAGATGTGAGTATACTCTTATTATTTAGTAAATATTTTAATTGAAGTAATAATTTTTACAACAACTATAAATTAAATACATAATATTTACTTTCATCTCGAAAATTATGGAACTATTTTTATATAATTTCCATTAATTTTATGCACATTGATTATAAATTAGATCAAATATTTGTTAGATATCGCATTAAACTGATTTATATTTTATATAAGATCAACAGATGCGATAAAATCGATTACCAATCAGTGAAAGTTTTCTTATTACATTAAGTACATTTGTAAACTTATAATAAATGCTTACAGGTAACACTGTGATCTTCTTTGTCGTTTCTTCGTTTTCTTTCTTAATTATTGTAGTTGAACCAGGTGTAACAACTGTGTGTGTGACTTCTGTGCTTTCGTCATAGATGTGTGTTGTACTGCCCTGTAACAACATATAATGTGATAAAGTATTTGGATTTTTTTAAGCCTATTATTATCAATTGAATTTTTTTTCGGCAAAAGTTACATGAAAAAAATTAAAATTTTATATTTAGTCATTTAATAAATTGTATCGTTACTTTTATTTAAGTTTGTTTGCGTAAACAGTTCATGAAAAGTGTTTGGTAGTATGTTGTTTAATGCATGGAGTTAGTGGAGGAGGTGAATTGTAAAAAGTATAATATAACCAAACATAAGACTTTTATCAAAAACAAAATCTACATTATAATAATATGTTATAATATTTCATGTCATAAAAGATTATCTGTCGTTTCGTAAAAATAGTTTTATGAATTTTATTAGATTTTACTTATTGATGGTCGAGTCTACCTGTAATGTCTGTTGTCTGTTGTATGTATACATATTATATTAATATAATATATTAAGCTACGTTAAATAGTTTTGATTTAAATTTTGAAACAATAAAAACAGTAAAGTATTAAAGAACAAGAAAAATATCTTGAACACAGTGGTACTATTGAGTAATATTATATAGGCCTAAATTTGAAAGATGTAAAACTTTAAAATTGATTTTTGAGTTTGCTAAAGAAACAATGCTTAAATGCCTAATGTATTTAGGAAGTCTTACATGTAAGATTGAATAAAATTAATAAAAATAAAAATCTTTTAACATTAGTTATAACACCGCCCTTAATAATTAATGTTAGCTTAATTTTTTTCTTGTAGTAGTTATATAATATTGTAATATAATATATAATTATTATAATACATACATATATATATATATATATATTATATAATAATGTAATAATAATATATATACATACACATCTCTCACTTCTTTCTCTATGTCTGTCTCTATGTCTCTCTCTCTCTCTCTCTCTCTCTCTCTCTCTCTCTCTATATATATATATATATATATATATACACACACACACACACATATATATATATATATATATATATATATATATATATATATATATATATAAACACATCTTTAAGGGACTGCTCTTTAATTTCGAAGTGGTTTTCCTTAAAAATTTATTTTATTTAAATTTTGAATACTTTGCATGTCTCAGGTATTTCAGATATCGAGTTTTAAATAAAAAGATACGTTTTCTTATAATATTTTAAACTTACAGGGCCATCAACGCTACGCTTAACGATGTTTGTCTCTTCTGTTTTTGTTACGGACTTTGTTCCTGGGACGACATATGTAGTGTGCGTTTCTGTGTTCTCAGTAACTGTGCTTGTGCCCTGTAATTGATAAGATTTTTTAAATAAAATAGCATGTTGGTTTTTTATATGAATATATTTCTTTTGTAAGTAAATTGGAAGTATACGTACAGGTATTAAAGTCTTTTTAACAGTTGTTTCTTCATTTTCTGTCGTAGTTATTGTAGTTGATCCTGGAGTAACGACTGTATGCGTGATCTCTGTACTTTCATCATAGATGTGTGTTGTGCTGCCCTATAATAACATAAACTAGAATAATAATACTTTAACTTATTTTGTTCTTATTTCTTTTCCTTATTTCTTAAAACATAAAAAATCTATGAAAGTGATTAGCAATAATTCAGAATAATAAACTAGCATATTAGTTTGAGAAATGTAACAATAAAATGTAATTTAATTTTATTGTCTCAACAAATAAAATATTAAATAAAAACATTTAAATTAAAACTTTAATAATAATTTTGAAATTTTCGGTATTTAAAAAATAATTTACAGGTTGATATTAAAAGTAAACATGTATTTTTTCTAATAATATTTTCACCTACAGGCACTAAGCTACGTTTCACGATGTTTGTCTCTTCTGTTTTTGTTACGGACTTTGTTCCTGGGACAACGTATGTGGTGTGCGTTTCTGTGTTCTCAGTAACTGTGCTTGTGCCCTGTAAGTGATAAGATTTTTCAAATAAAATAGCATGTAAGTTTTTTATATGAATATATTACGTTTATAAGTAAATTGGACGTATACATACTGGTATTAAAGTCTTCTTAACAGTTGTTTCTTCATTTTCTGTCGTAGTTACTGTTGTTGATCCTGGAGTAACGACTGTATGTGTGATCTCTGTGCTTTCGTCGAAGATGTGGGTTGTTGGTCCCTGTAATACATGCGGATATACATTTCATGTAAGAGTAAAAATTTACTTAATATAATAATTACAACTGAAATCAAACGGTACTTAATAAGGCTTAAAGAAAAATCATTATCTATTATTTATATTCTCAGAACTAGTTAAATTGATTTTCTTTAGTTAATAATTATTTTGTGTATTCTTAAGTGATTTTTGAGCACAATGCCTACAAGTCTAGAAAAATTAAATCGATAAACCATAAAATTAAAATTGGCCAAAACATTAAATTTATCATTCGATGAAATAAATATCCTACTAGTGACAACTCCCATGAATTTTATTTTTTCAATTTTTACAATACGTATACGATTAATAAAAAAAAGTGTATTATTGCAATGTATCGAAGTAATGTATTACGGGATTAACATTGCACCTATGACTAAAGGAATCATAAATTCGTTGTCGTAATTGTAAAATATTTTTTTATAAATTGAAATTTTGTAATATATAGGCATACGTACAGGTAACACTGTGACTTTCTTTGTTGTTTCTTCATTTTCTTTCTTAATTATTGTAGTTGAACCAGGTGTAACAACTGTATGTGTGACTTCTGTGCTTTCGTCATAGATGTGTGTTGTACTGCCCTGTAATAACATAAACTAGAATAATAATATTTTACTTTACCTTATTCTGTTCTTATTTCTTTTCCTTATTTCATAAAACATAAAAAATCTATGAAAGTGATTAGCAATAATTCAGAATAATAAACTAGCATATTAGTTTGAGAAATGTAACAATAAAATGTAATTTAATTTTATTGTCTGAACAAATAAAATATTAAATAAAAACATTTAAATTAAAACTTTAATAATAATAATTTTGAAATTTTCGGTATTTAAAAAATAATTTACAGGTTGATATTAAAAGTAAACATGTATTTTTTTCTAATAATATTTTCACCTACAGGCACTAAGCTACGTTTCACGATGTTTGTCTCTTCTGTTTTTGTTACGGACTTTGTTCCTGGGACAACGTATGTGGTGTGCGTTTCTGTGTTCTCAGTAACTGTGCTTGTGCCCTGTAAGTGATAAGATTTTTCAAATAAAATAGCATGTGAGTTTTTTATATGAATATATTACGTTTATAAGTAAATTGGACGTATACATACTGGTATTAAAGTCTTCTTAACAGTTGTTTCTTCATTTTCTGTTGTAGTTACTGTAGTTGATCCTGGAGTAACGACTGTATGTGTGATCTCTGTGCTTTCGTCATAGATGTGGGTTGTTGGTCCCTGTAATACATGCGAATATACATTTCATGTAAGAATAAACAATTTACTAAATATAATAATTGGAAATTAAATCAAACGGTACTTAATAAGGCATAAAGAAAAATCATTATCTCAGAATTAGTTAAATTGAATTTCTTTGGTTAATGATTATTTTGTGTGTTATACAGTAATTGTGAGCACAATGCTAGAAGTATTGAAAAATTAAATCGAAAAACCATGAAATTGAAATTGGCCATAAAATTAAAGCTATCGATGAAATAAATATCATACTAGTGACTTAACTCCCATAAATTTTATTTTTTCAAATTTTACAATACGGATACTATTAATAAAAATGTATTATTGCAATGTATAGAAATAATGTATTACGAGATTAACATTGCATCTAAGACTAAATGAATAATAAATTCGTTGTCGTAATTGTAAAATATTTTCTTTTATAAATTGAAATTTTGTAATATATAGGCATACGTACAGGTAACACTGTGACTTTCTTTGTTGTTTCTTCATTTTCTTTCGTAATTATTGTAGTTGAACCAGGTGTAACAACTGTATGTGTAACTTCTGTACTTTCATCATAGATGTGTGTTGTACTGCCCTGTAATAACATAAACTAGAATAATAATATTTCGCTTTAACTTATTCTGTTCTTATTTCTTAAAACATAGAAAAATCTATGAAAGTACTTAGCAATAATTCAGAATAATAAACTAGCACATTAATTTGAAAAATATAACAATAAAATGTAATTTAATTTTATTGTCTCAACAAATAAAATATTAAACCAAAACATTTAAATTAAAACTTTAATAATAATTTAGAAATTTTTGGTATTTTAGAAAAATAATTTATAGGTTGATATTAAAAGTAAACACGTATTTTTTCTAATAATATTTTAACTTACAGGCACAACGCTACGTTTCACAATGTTTGTCTCTTCTGTTTTTGTTACAGACTTTGTTCCAGGGACGACGTATGTAGTGTGCGTTTCTGTGTTCTCAGTAACTGTGCTTGTGCCCTGTAATTTATTAAAATATTGAATAACATAACATGTTTATTATTCTAAATATATTTACATTATTAGTAAATATTATCAGCACTTACAGGTATTAAAGTCTTCTTAACAGTTGTTTCTTCATTTTCCGTCGTAGTTATTGTAGTTGATCCTGGAGTAACGACTGTATGTGTGATCTCTGTGCTTTCATCGTAGAAGTGCGTTGTAGTGCCCTGTAATAGATGTGAATTTACTGCAGGCCTACTTCTATGTTATTAATTTTTATTGCAGTTTGTAGTTTAGTCGAAAATCGACTAAAGTGTGTTTAGTGATAAAATTAATTTAGGTGATAAAAATAATATGACGAAAGATTTAGTTATATCGATATGCAACTATTGATATGATTTATTTGTTTATGTGTGATTTTATGAAACATACTTACAGGTAACACTGTGACCTTCTTCGTTGTTTCTTCATTTTCTTTCTTAATTATTGTAGTTGAACCAGGTGTAACAACTGTATGTGTGACTTCTGTGCTTTCGTCATAGATGTGTGTTGTACTGCCCTGTAATTACACTGGCTATGATAACGAATTAAATTTTCCTAATGCTATCTCTATGATTAGTACTTGTGTTCAAGTTTTCTCAAAATGTACACTATTTGTTGAAAATGTATAAAGTAATATTACTGATATTCAAATGATATTTTCAAATTATAGTCACTTGCCTGACAAACAAAATGTGTAAGTAAATAATCATTAATATTAATGTAGTTATTATATATATATATATATATATATATATATATATATATATATATATATATATATATATATATTAGTATATATATATATATATATATATATATATATATATATATATATATATATATATATATATATATATATATAAAACATTTAGTGATTGAATATTTTGTTTTTATAATAAATATGTTAAAAAAATTTAAAAAATGTTATAAAACAGAATGAAATTGAACTTTATATATAAAATAACACTTTTATTCCTCTATATTAGAATTGTGTATCCCATGTTAAAAATTACTTGTCATTACAGAAAAATAATATTTTAACAGTAAAAAATATTCAGTGTTAGGTCTTACTATAACATACATACTTTTAGTACGTATTTTGTTATATAAGTATGGAATGGATTAAAATTATATCACTTTTAAAACAACGTCTTATAGTTGTAATTTTTATTTTGAAAAACGTTGATTAGAACAAGGAAAATAATTATAAAGGACCAAAATATATTAAATATAATATAGAATCATTTGTAGTATTTTTTAAATAAAGAGAAGATTTAAAATTTTACTTATTTTCTTTTCACAATTGCATTGTATTATTGAATACAATATTTAAATAAACTGTAATTAAAATAAACATAAAATGAAGGGTTTTTGAAATATTTTATTTAAAAAAAATGAAACAAATTTTTAATGACAACTTCTTACTACAAAATATATACTTTCCTTATCATTTTAAACTTTGTAATCATAATTGTATTTCACTTTCAAGTACATTTTACGAGAGGAGGTATAGGCTAGTAACAAGTTAAAATAGCTTTTTAAGAAAGTTTTCCATTTCAAAAATTGCATTACGAAATAAATTTTGTGTGTGAAATGATTAGAACTAAAAAAATTGTTTGACGTATATTTCTACGGTTTAAAAAAATATTTGTCCATTATTAAATATACTTACAGGACCATCAACGCTACGTTTCACGATGTTTGTCTCTTCTGTTTTTGTTACAGACTTTGTTCCTGGGACGACGTATGTGGTGTGCGTTTCTGTGTTCTCAGTAACTGTGCTTGTGCCCTGTAATTTATTAGAATTTTGTATAAAATATAATACTAAATGTCGTGCTACAATTAGTACGAAAATTATTGCTATTATTAAATAATAATCACAATAATAATTAATTATTATTGTTACAATTAAATCGTATATACACTTACAGGTATCACAGTCTTCTTAACAGTTGTTTCTTCATTTTCCGTTGTAGTTACTGTAGTTGATCCTGGAGTAACGACAATATGTGTGATCTCTGTGCTTTCATCGTAGACATGTGTTGTATCACCCTGTAATAGATGTGAATTTACTCTTATTACTTAGTAAATGTTTTAATGGAAACCATAATTTTAAAGTTGTAACTATGCCACACCTGTAGTCATTATTGTTATTCTCAAAACAAAAACAAGTATAAAACTGAATTTTGCAATATTATTAATTTACAATAAATAAAATATCTTCTCAAAAATGTTTTATATTGAAAACTATTAAGAAATTATAAGTATTATTTAAATTTTAATATTGTCGGTAAAAATACATTATGTTCTAATAATATTTTGACTTACAGGCACAACGCTACGTTTCACGATGTTTGTCTCTTCTGTTTTTGTTACAGACTTTGTTCCTGGGACGACGTATGTGGTGTGCGTTTCTGTGTTCTCAGTAACTGTGCTTGTGCCCTGTAATTGATTAGAATTTTGAATAATATAACATGTTGTGTTTTTGATCCAAATATGTTTATATTATTAGTAAATATTATCTGTACTTACAGGTATTATAGTCTTTTTAACAGTTGTTTCTTCATTTTCTGTCTTAGTTACTGTAGTTGATCCTGGAGAAACGACTATATGTGTGATCTCTGTGCTTTCATCGTAGATGTGTGTTGTATCACCCTGTAATAGATGTGAATATACTCTTATTATTTAGTAAATGTTTTAATTGAAGTAATAATTTTTACAATAGATATTTGTTAAATCATTATTATTTACTTTCATTTTTAAAATTGGAGAATTATTTTTATGTAATTTTCATTAACTTATGTACATTACTAGAAATTACACAAAATATACATATAAGTATGTACAAAATATATATTTTTGGTAATGCATTAAACTGATTAATGATTAATATCGATCAGTGACATTTTTCTTATTACTATAGTTATTACATTTGTATTCTTATAACATATACTTACAGGTAACACTGTGATCTTCTTTGTTGTTTCTTCGTTTTCTTTCTTAATTATTGTAGTTGAACCAGGTGTAACAACTGTATGTGTGACTTCTGTGCTTTCGTCATAGATGTGTGTTGTACTGCCCTATAATAACAGATTATTAAAATGTGTTTAGGTATTTTTAAGTCTATTATTATCGTTCAATAATTCAGTTCGTGGTTTTACAAATATGTTACAGAATAAAAGTTGAAGTATTTAAAATAAGTTGTTATACTAAAATTGTAAAATTACTTTTAATTAAAAATTAGTAGAACGATAAACTAATATTTTCGTAAATATTCCGTAATACTTCTTTAGTTTTTTTTAAAAAAAACCTAATAAAATAACTTTATAGAGAATTTTCTTGAGCTATTACTGGATATAAATTTTAGAAATTGATATGAAAAATTAGACTTTTAAGAACAAGAATTTTATAACAAATAAAACTGACATTTGTGTTAAAACATGTCATATCCTATAAAAACATACGTTGTCTCAAAAAAATTTTATAATTTTGTTGTCCGTATTATAATTTTATGAATACGGAGGACCCTTTCGCATATTTATACGGCCAGTTCTAACTACAAAATTTGTTCTATTTATGCATTAATGTAACATTCGTATAATCGTTTCAAACAGTTTTAAATAGTTTTGATTTAAATTTCGAATGACGATAAAATTATTATTATTATTATTATAAAATAAGCATTATTGAACAAGAAAAACGTTTGAATACAACACAACAATCAGGTAATTGCATTTAATTTAAAAAAAATTAAAAATAAAGCATTTATTAAAAAATAGAAACATTGCTTTAATTGATTCCGATTTTTGAAAAAAATTAGATATAAAATAAAAAGTTTTTAAAATATCTTTAATATTAATTGAAACACAACTGTTCATAATTAATAATAATTTTTTACTTATTGGTTATGGTTAAGTTGTTATATAACAACTTAAAACATAAAATTTAATTTTTTAAAATGTTTGCATTTTTGATATTTTTATTTTAATTAATTAATTTATGTTAAATGTTAAAGTTTTTAATAATTTTATAATTGTTTGTAAATTTTTTTCTTTATATTTTTAGATATCTTAATTACCTAGTGGTAAATTTATTTTTCTCTTTGTATTTTTCTTTATATATATATATATATATATATATATATATATATATATATATATATATATATATATATATATATATATATATATATATATATATATATATATATGCATATATATACATATATATATATTTTATATTATATATTTTTATAATATAAATTTATAAATTTAAGTATATATTTATATATTTATATTTATATATATAATATAATATATATATATATATATATATATATATATATATATATATATATATATATATATATATATATATATATATATATAGAGAGAGAGAGAGAGAGAGAGAGAGACCGACATACTAGACCACTTATATTTTTTTGGGCCTGAAGTACCACCCTTAACTTTGTAAGCCGACATAAACGACCAGTGTACTGTTGCGGACCAATCGTATAACATTATATCAAAACACTTTATTTCGTTGTTGCCTCTGTATTCTGTACGTTTTAACGAATAACTATCGATAATAATTTATAATCCACTTTGACTTAAATTTTTATTTAAAATGATTACTATTAATTTTATTATATTTGATTGTTTTATTTTTGCGATTAATATAAAATTTATAGTTATAAAATTAAAAATAAAGTTAAAATTAAAATTTCTAAACAGTTGGTCTTATAAAATGTGTCACAATTATTTCGTGACAATAGTAATTGTTGAAAAAATTTGGTGTATTTTAAAAAATATTTTATTTTTAAATTTTATGTACAGAAAGATTTGTTTTCTAATAATATTTTGACTTACAGGACCATCAACGCTACGTTTCACGATGTTTGTCTCTTCTGTTTTTGTTACAGACTTTGTTCCTGGGACGACGTATGTGGTGTGCGTTTCTGTGTTCTCAGTAACTGTGCTTGTGCCCTGTAATTTATTAGAATGTCTAATAAAATATCTAGATAATGTTTTGGTCAATATATATATATTATTATAAGTGAACAATTTAACACTTACAGGTATTACAGTCTTTCTAACAGTTGTTTCTTCATTTTCCGTTGTAGTTACTGTAGTCGATCCTGGAGTAACGACTGTGTGTGTGATCTCTGTGCTTTCGTCATAGATGTGTGTTGCAGTGCCCTGTAGTGTTAACATTGATTGTGATTATGTTTTTAAATAATTTAAATCTATTATTTTCTCTGCATAATTGTTGTCGTGGTAATATAAAAGTTATAACAATATTGAATGGCAACTTAATGTAACAAATTATTGGTTAAATTATTTCAAAAATGAAAAATGTAATGTAAAGCTACGTCTATTTTAGAACTGATTTTCCTATTTTTTCTAGTAATATTTTCACTTACAGGCACTAAGCTACGTTTCACGATGTTTGTCTCTTCTGTTTTTGTTACAGACTTTGTTCCTGGGACGACGTATGTGGTGTGCGTTTCTGTGTTCTCAGTAACTGTGCTTGTGCCCTGTAATTTATAAGAATTGTGTATAAAAATAACATCTGGAGTGTTTGATATGAATATGTTTACATTATAAGTGCATACTATCTATTACTTACAGGTATTACAGTCTTTTTAACAGTTGTTTCTTCAGTTTCCGATGTTGTTACTGTAGTTGATCCTGGAGTAACGACTGTATGTGTGATCTCTGTGCTTTCATCGTAGACGTGTGTTGGAATATCCTGTAATATTTGTGAATATACTTATATGCGAATCAATGAGCAACAATTTTAATGGAAATAATTGTTGTTAACATATGGGTAAGTAAAAATCTTTTTTTGTATTTTGAGGTTCTTGAATTAAAAAATATATTGTATGGGCGAGTCCTTCAAGTTTTAAAATAAAGATTGTTATATTGAATGTTTTATTCGGGATTTATCATTCTCAAGGTCACTTAACCAATTTTACTGAAATAGTATTTATATATGCAGAGACTAAAAATTCAAATCAATGTAGTAAATGATACAAAACAAAGATAAAAAATAATTGGCTCAAGGAGATAGAACAAGACCTGAAAGATCTAGGGATAACCGAGGAACAGTTGAGGAATGGGGAGGAGAAAGCCATACTCAAGGACAAGGAAATGAAACTCAGCTTTAGAAAAGCAAGCGACCGAAATGGCATGACAATCTCAGAAGAACTTTGGAAAAGGAGATCACAAAAACTGAAGAGGTATTGGGAGGAACAACGCGCCAAGAAGATGAGACCTCACTAATGACTGAATGTGTGCTAGTGTGGGGCTAAACCTCCCCCGAAATGAAACAAAAATACTAAGCATTAAATTTCAAAAAATTCCAAAGGAATCCAACCTGCCGAAAAGATTTTCTACGGTTTTTTGATTTGTTTTTCGTAATGCTTTAGAATTTTGAAATAAATCTCATTATATTAGAAAGTTTATGCATTGTGAGCACCATATTCCATTATTGCTTGGTATATAGGCTACTTGCTTGTTAGTGTTAACAGACTGAAATAACAAATTATTAAGCTACATGCTACACGTTCCATAATATTTCAGTATAAAATGTTCAATATTAATTTAATAAATAATGACACATATATTATCTCCATGTCTAAATAACTACCAAACACTCCAACAGGAATAACAGACAAAAACGTGAATGCAGGGTAGGAGAAAGGTCAACGTGGGACCAGCTGCAGGGTTCAGTTACACTGCCTGCATGAACTTTAAATAAACAAAACTTGGTGAATTTTATTTTCAACACTTACTTGAGTAATTTACAATATGGCAGAATTGCTAAATCTAAGAAATTTGTCCGGCTTTGAAAACTTAAGGAGAGACACCATGTTAGTTGTTAAAAATTCTCTCTTAAAAAATTAAAATTATAATTGTATGTTTATAAATAAACGATCGTCTGCATTGGCCCAAGTGTGCACAATAGTCGGACGTTAAACACAAAAAAAAAAAAAAAAATAAATAAATAAATAAATAAAAAAAAAAATAAACGAATTGAAAATTTATGTTGTAGAAAGAAAATCGAAAATTATATTTACTATCAACACAATTAATTATGAGATTTACTGTAAGTTATTGATAAATGGAAGTTCTAATAATTAAAATTACACTTGAAAAGCTCACCATTATGGAGAGGCGTGAACTCAGAGAAATATTCATTGTAGCACATACAAAAACGTTTGATAATCATGTTTTAAAATAATTTTCTGTCTTCAATTGACATTGTGCACGGGGCATAGTGTACTCATATTTCATTAGATATTTACCACTGATTACTATTTACTTACAGTTACACTTCTTCTTCCGATTATAACAACACCCGTATCTTTATTCTCTGTTGTTGTGGTTTCTGTTTTTGTCGTTACAGTCTGTAAACAAAATTGGCACTGTATTTTTCTAATTTTAATTACACAATGTAGGTCTAATTAAATCAAACATTTTATTTGTAAGTTAATATAAAATTGAGGAGGTATAGTTTAAAAACATTGTGTATACTTCTTATTCTTTAAAAATAAATTTTAATAAAAGGAGTTGTTAACTGTCCTTAGTTAATAAAGAAATCGGACAGCTAGAAATTTCCTGAAATTGTCGTTCAAACAAAATCCCTTGTCAGGGATTATTACATTTCTCCCTTTATTTATTTGTCTTCCGTATTTTACAAATTTGTATTTTCGGTATAACTGAACTTTAGGGACTTTCGTCAATTTCGGCAATTTTTACACTGAAACGCTTAAAATTATGTTCAATATTAATAATCCAAAATATAAAAGTGCGGAAATAACGGAAGTTACAAAAACGTGAAAATAAAATTGGCAAACATAACCTCAAAATGACTACCGTGCGAAAGTGTAAAACATGTTTTTAATAGAACATACGTTGCACGTGTGTTATTAATAAATAAATATGTGTTGTTAATAATGAAAGGCATGTAATGTTTTTGTTTTGTTTTAAAGAAGAACTCCACAACCTAACTCGACTCACTGTTACATGTTTGATCCAAGTCGACTCAGCTATTGCGTGTTTAACCTAAATCCTATTCTTTGTAAGTAGTATCAATTAGGCTGATATAAAGCTATAGCAGCTTTGTAAAAATAGTGACTCAATTGCCAAATTTGTATTTAAATTGAAATTCAACTTAATATCCCACGAAATATTTTTCTTTAACGCCAAATCTTGGGATCGTGTGTCAAACTTCAGGCCAGCATCTTTCGGTCGTATTTGTTCGTGCACTTGTCTCATATAATTAACGAAAGTAACCGAGTGGTTAAACGTAAGATGGGTGAAGCCGTTATCAGAAAGCGAGACCAATTCAGGAAAGAATACGATTCTTTAAAGATGCCGAGATTTATAAGAAAATCAACAACACTACCGTAATCCCAACTGAAACTGACAAAAAGAGGCAAATCGCGAGTACACAATTAACGGCAACCATTTTTTAACGATGTTTTCAAAACAAAAACTATCACGATAATAAATGATTTATTATAAACTGCGTATTAATATAGTGAAGAAATTTATCGTACAAAGTAAACATGCATGTAAAGTGCATTCATGCAAGGTAAACATCAATGACTCATAACTTAGGTTAGAAATACAGCTCGGTCATAAATGGCTAAAAATGTAACTTATTGTACATTTATCGTAATAAATGTTATCTTCAGCGCCTTATATCTTAAGGAAATGATATAACACATAATACAAGCAAAAAATCTTTAAAATAATGATTTTTACAAAGTCTTTAAAATTTCAAAATACCTTAATTTCTTACATTGATTTGACTTAGGCTATAATCGTCTATATATACACGATCAAAAGCTTTTTTAAATGTTTGAGAAAATATGCCAATTATTTTCCGTCTTTGGACATGGGTAAAAATCTATAATAAGTTTTAAGGCAAACTTTACTGAAAACGATTTTGGTAAAATCGTATTTTGCGTGTTTAATTTTCTACTATTTTTTGCTGACGAAAATGATTTGAAATTATTAAAAGTTTGGAAAATAAAAATAGTACTACTAGACGTGGCCAAATTACGCTTAGGCTAAACGAGGAATTTCGTCGAGATTAGACTATTAGTATGTGTTAAATAGTTAAATTAACTCACAGAGAAATACACAAACTAATGAATTATTTCCCCAAGAATTCCAGTTCAGAAACAATAAAAAAAAATTACAATTTGTATAATTAATCATCCCTTTTTATTTAAATTATTTGAAATTAAAGAAAATTATGAATATTTTATTAATGTACTTATTTTAATGAACCAAATTTAGAAAAGTAGTTCTATTTTTCATTTTTTAGGATTTAGCGACACATACATTTTACTTATGAGTTACATTTCAGCAAGACGTTTATTAAAATCGTTAGATCCAGTTAGAGAAAACTTTTTTGATCAAAAATATGCTTTGAAAATAGGTTTCTTTCAAAATTAATAAATGCTTATAATTTTAGGATCTCCAAATATTTTCATGCATTTAATATTCTTCGTAAGGAAGTAATAAAAACACTGTTTAGTTGTACTTACTTTATCCGTATTTAAGTTACGCTTCACGACAATAGTTTTATCTGTGGTTGCTTGTGTAAAGGAAGGTCCTGAGGTCGTGATAATAGTCGTGTAACCAGTCTCAGAGGTCTTGTCGAAAGAATACGTCTTCCAGAAATCTAATTCTGGGTAAACGTCGTAGAAAACAGTGATCCTTTTCCGATAAGAATCGTAGTCTTCGTCTTCTTGTATCGTCAGAATTCTTTCGCCGTATTCCTTGACCGTTTCGAAGTCAAGCTGCGCGTAGAGCAGTTGGTAGTACAGCTGTGTTAAGTACAGATAGGAATCATCAGTCCAACACAACAGGTGAGGGTGTTGTCGACGGATGATTTGGATTCTGACGATGTAATCTGTGATCGTTTCGTCTGGGTAAAATAGCAGAACTCGTGCGTAGTAATCGTCGTCCAGTTCGCCGATGTTTTGCGAAAACACTCTTCTGACGTACTCCTCTTCTGTCTCCAACAATTCCCGTTCCTGAAATTTAAATTTACTCACTTGAAGCTTTTGAATATTTAAATTACTTCGTATATCGTTAAACCAACAATAATTCTGTCAGTAAGTTATTAATAATTTTGTCTTTTATTACTTTTTGGGGCTCTGTGGTCGATGCGACTCAAACACCGGTCAGTCTGATGCGTCTCTGTGTTTCGAACCTAAAGGTCCTCATTACTCCAACCCATAAATTATGGACGTTAAGAAAAATTTTAAAAACTGATATATGAACAAAATAATCGATTACAAAATTTGTAAATAGTTCAAAAGCTTTTAAAGCGTTTCTACAATCGATTATTTACACGAAAAAATCTCGTTAAAAGCTACACAGACAAAAAACTTATTTCAGTTATAAGAAATCACTGTTCTAATCAATGTCTCTGGCAGTGGTAGATGTTGAACTTAGCGGCCTCTACGTCATACTAATCTTACTCATCTACACAAGATAAAAACAAACAAACAAACAAATACACACACACACACACACATTCACTAGTCAACATTAAAAAGTAAGTTTGCTAACTCTAATGCGTAAAGCAACTCATAGTGATGGCAAGATATAATAAAAAGACAGAGACTTACTATCATTCAAGTAAGAACTCCTTTTTTAATTCTGAATTCAAGTGGTCAGAAAGTGGATAATTTAATGAATAACCTACTTAGTGGACGTATAGTTTTTGACAATACTTACTAGTAAACTTAGTGGACGTACATTGTTGTGTTTGAGAATACTTACTGGTAAACTTAGTGTAGATGTATAGTATAGTGTTTGACAATACTTATTTGTAAAAGTAGTGGACGTACATTGTAGTGTTGGACAATACTTACTGGTAAACTTCGTTTAGTGACAGTTGTCACTAGACTGTCGTACGAGCTGGTGTATCCTTTAGCCGAGACTGTGTTGAAAACAAAACTGCTCCAAATACTGAACTCAGGATGGATTTCTTTAATCAAAGTTATTCTCTTCGCATAATCCGCGAAGGTCTCGCCTTTCCTCAAAGACAAGATCCTGTAGTAATAATCGGCCAATGATTCAGAGCTAAACTTCATTAACACCAGAGAGTAGTAAGTCCTGGTGAACTCCAATAAGTCCACGTTGTTCCACGCCTCGCAATACGGGTTCAACTTGCGGAATGTTTCTATGCGCTGGATGTACTCTATGGTGTTTTCGTCTTCGTATTTGTTGAACACTCGACTCAGGAAGGTGTCGTAATCCTCGCTTCTGCGTTGGACGAAAACTCGTTGGCAGTATTCCTCGTCGGTTTCATCAACATAGCGCTCGTCCTGGACAAAGTAAATAAGGCAAAAACTTTTTAGATATGTTCAAGAACTACAAAGATTTGAAAAAGAACTCACGAGACTAAATCGACAAAACAAACCCGAAGGTAATTAAAGTTTATTTTAAGCTTTTAACTTTACTCCGGGCTGGAAATTTATTTTATTTCAAATTCGCTACACATATTTCAGTCGTGAATTTTCATTTATGTCAAATATTTCTGCATCATGTAACAATTAAAGAAAACAGCGTTGTTTTACTTTTTTCGATTACGCCTGAAACAGATTTTTGTAGAATATCGGTACAGGATATGTGCACAGTATATAGTGACCCACAAATTCTGCTTAGGTACGTATTAGTACGTAATACTACATATTAGAATATTTTTATCAACTTAGTTAGAACCGATTTTGATAAAATTTTTTTTTTTTTGACAAAAAATAAAAAATGTGTTTTGGCAAATTAAAATGTTACTGAGATGGCAGAGATAAACAAAACTACATGATAAATTTCATGAAAATCAAAATTCAGTTTAGTCCTCATTGATGTTCACAGATGAAATACATCCAAGAAAAATCACTCTTTTTATTCAAAGGACCAAAAAATGAATCCATTCATGAATCTATTTCTAACTATGTTTTTAAATATATATATATATATATATATATATATATATATATATATATATATATATATATAAGACCTACATTTTTAATGATCTTGTCAAAAAACGATCAGTGCTGATTACATGTTACGGGTCTGGGTCTTACCACAATGACTTTCCAGTAGTTCATTTTTATATCAAAGTTCTTTTAAATAAAAACAATACACTTCACCAGTGTTAATTACTACTACAAAGTTGTTTTTAACAACCGTTAATATACAGAGAAAAACATACAAAACCATCGGTTATAACTATTGTACAACCATTCAGTTAATAAATATTCCAGTTCAGGCAGTTTTTGCCACTAATAGGCAGAACAAATTTTAAAATATTTTTATATAATACCTCTCTCCACTACTTATTACATTAAAATTAAAAATTTGTAATGACAACCTGTAGGTTGTAATATAACAAGTTAAAAATTTTACAATATTATATTTGTTTATTAGTGTTCCCTACACTTAAAATGCCTTCAAAGTCACTACTCCGGAATTTTATAAAACTACTAGCATTACCCGTCACGGCTTCGCCCACGAAACTTAAACTGTTTCAGTAATGTAATAATTTAGAAACATAAAAAAATATATTAATAAAAGCGTGATGAGCTTAACTCGTGATTATTTTACAGTGAATATGAAAAAAATATTATAAACTGAATATGTTGTTTTATTTAAACGTGTTCCATTCGAATTTAAGAAAATCTGTTAAAAAAATATTTTTTTCCAATACAAACATTTATACCTCTTTTATATATTTTCCTTTTATGGAATGAATTCGGGGAGAAATGCTGAATTACGTGTATTATAATTTGTGTTTTAGAATATTTTGTTTACTTTTAAGAAAAGTCGATAAAAATATTTTTCTCCAATGAAAGAAAACACTCTTTTTCTCCAACTATACCTTTTTTACATTCTTATTCTTTTAGGGAATTAATACGGAAAAATGTTGAAATATTTGTTTCATTATTTGTGTTTCATAGCATATTTCTAGAATATACGATCCAAAACAAATATTTTTTCAATATAAAATTGTATACCCCTTTTTTACATTGTCTACCCCCTGTCAATCTCTTTAGGAGATGAGTTTTGGGAAGTGGTGAAAAATATATTTCATTACTTATATATAAAGGTGACTATGTTACGTTTTAAGAAGGTCAGACGACAAACATATTTTTCCATTAAAAATTGTTTTACTTCATTTTTACCTCTTTTGGGGTTGAATACTGGAAAATCGTTTTTCAGTGCACCCCTAAATGTGGTGGTAACCCTAAAAATTTCAAATCTTTAGCTATTACAGTCTCAGCTATACGATGTTTATTAAAGTTGGACTGGATAAGTAGTTTAATGGCGTTAAAATCAAATTTGTGCATAATCCTTTCTTAGCGCTTCTCGACATTGTTGTAAGAAGGTACCCTGAAAATTTCAAGTCTAGCTACAACAGTCTTGACTGTACGTTGATTAATAAAATTGGGCTGGGTAAGTAGTTTAATGGCGTCAAAATTAAATTTTTGCAAAATCCTTTCTTAGTGAATCTTGACATTGTTGTAAGAATGTACCTTAAAAATGTCAAGTCTCTAGCTATAATAGTATTGGCTATAAGTTGTTTATTAAATTTGGTCTGGGTAAGTAGTTTAATGGCGTTAAAACGTAAATGTACCCTGAAAATTTCAAGACGCTAGCTAAAATAGTTTTGGGTCTGCGTTGATTATGAATCAGTCAGTCAGTCAGTCAGTCAGTCAGTCAGTCAGTCAGGACTTATTCTTTTATATATTAAGATTGAAAAGATAGGTTGTCTAACAAGAGACAAACGAAACTTTGTTGAACTGTATGACCTACGTAGTCAATGAACGTGACTTATGTATACATTATAACTATTGTATGTGTATATTGCATATTCTTAATGTTTTTGAAGCTCTATTGTTTTTACAATCTACATTCACTTATCTAATGAGAAGACTAGGCACGTCTTATTATTAAAAAAGTCCTTAATGTTTACAAAATATTTGATTTAATAGAATTTTCTTACAATTGACTTTCAACCTTTTTATCCAATTTTAATTAAAAAAAAGCAATGGAATTTACTTTTTTATATTATCACATTTCCAAGATAAATCCGATAATAGCCTATATACAACAAAAAATACATTGTTTAATTGCATTATTTAATTATAGTTTAAAATTAATGAAGAAATGTTTCTGAGAAAACATATTGCCGAGTGTAGCGAGCGGAAAAAATGGACTATTTTCAATTTTATCTTTACAAACATTTTGCGTGTTTTATTACCTTTAATTTGTCTACGAGTATCATGTTTCTTTTTCGTAGCATTTTAAAATCTGAATATAGTAAAGTTTGCCAGAACAAGAATGTTAGTAAATTGTACTTAAATTCAGTAATAAGCCTAAATATAGAAAGTTTTAAAATCACTCTGTACGTTATATTATCTTACCAGTTTTCCACCAAAGTACATAATAGTCGAGATGACTTTAGTTTTCTTGATGTATTTGTGGCCATTTATATCTCCTATTTCAGTTTTTTCATCTGTGTTAGTCAAAATTTCATCCTTATTTAAATCAACATTAGAGTACTTCAGATACGCTTCTACTTTCTGAAAATACAAAAAACTTATAAATTTTAAATTATATCTTAATTTTCATTTGCACGAATTGTTTATTGTTTCAAACTGAATGTATTTGTGGTCACATAAATTCAATCTATGTTTTCAAACCTAACCTAGAATATTATATCTTGACTTTCATTTGCATGAATTGCTTGCGGTTTCAAATTGAATGTATTTGAATTCACATAATTCGATCTATGTTTTTAAACCTAACCAAATAATCTATTGTAACTTAATCTTATGGATTTTTGTTAACCCGTTTTTCATATCGAAACAGAGGTACAGCAATAAAGTCATGATTTCTATAAAAAAAAAAAACGAATAATACAAAAAGTAATAATGATAGAATATAAACAAATGATAATTTTCATAGTGATTGACTTCCTGCTGACTTTATTGATAGGCTAGCAACGTTAAATAACGAAACTGCTATATGGCGCTATTATAATAGTCTAGCTTTTGTTGCCGTTGTGTCATTTGCTCAATAATCTAGAGCTAAATTGGGTTAGGTTAGTTTTTAAGTAAAACAAGGATGTTTATGCTTCTTTTCGCCTTCAAACGTATAGTTACAGAAGAAACTAGAATTTCCTTAAATTTTCAAAGTTTGCTTAAGGAAATTTTATAAAATTTCAAATTTCAAAATTAAGGAATTCGATTCGAAAATAAAATTAAAATTGAATACGTAAATTTAAAAAAACAGCTGACGTAAACGTTTTATGTTTATTGTTTTAATAATGTATGTATTTGTGTATTAGATGATGTATTTATGTATTAAATTATAACTTTAAGATTATATTATCGATATTTAAAAACGAAGTTAACGTTGTTTAATTTTCTATTAGATTAAATTAGCAAGCTGTTTCCACTGAACTGTAAGTATCACGTGTTTCAGAAATTAGTAATTTAAAATTTTCTATATAGCCTATTTACGTGTTTTGTTTACTAAGTCACACTGCAACCATAATTACGTAAAAGTTGTACACAACCAATAAATTTCTCTTGTTTACATTTTATATACTTCTTGAATGTTAGAAAATATTTATATATTATAAAATAATTACTTTAAAAAATCTGATAAAACTTAAAATAGGCGAGAATAATATGTAACTTTTGTCTTACGTCTTCTTCTGAATCGCTCGCCGTGTGGATAGTTTTCGAAACACCGGGATCGAATAGCTGAAACATAGACATAAACTATAAGTCATAGAGTGGTCAAACATTTACAGTAAACTTTTATATAAATCTAGATAAAAGATTAAATTTTGGTAGTTATATTAAAAGATCAGTTGATTTTTTTATAATTTCGTAAAGATCAGCGTGATTATAGGCTATACTAAGTTTTAGGTTATGTTGTTAAAATCTAACTGTGTCAATTTATCGTTTATATTAATTCTTAATGATCAGCTGATTTCATTGTACAGCTGATAGGATATAATAAGTTTCAGGTTATGTTGTTAAAATCTAGCTATGCGTTTTCGAACAAATTATCGAAATTAAAATAAAAAAGAATGATAAAAATTATACATGACTTTTACTTTTGGTTTATTAACAGAAATAAAGTCCATATATGTATAATCGACAAAAAATTTCAACAAATTGATCAATCTAGAAACTTTGCTGCACTTCAAATACCCCGCAATGCACAGACTGGAAACAAAACAAGTTTAGGATCATTTTCATAACCGCTGTAAAAGATATCAAACATAGATGAAAAACAAAATAATTTTTTCTTGGAGGAATGGTACTTGTTATATTTCTGTTCCTTTTGTTTGACCGTTAACTAGGATAGAGCACAATTACTGAACCGAATTAATAGAAACGGCTTGTATTGCAGTTATTACCTTCTGTAAATATATTTGAAATCGTTAGAATTACTAGATATTCTTTGTTTGTAATGGTATTAGGTAGTGCTTTTTCTATATATGTCATTAAAAATCATACTAAATGAAATTACTTTTTTTTAAAGAAAAGTAAAAGTATGTTTAACATTGATATAACGTAATAGACTAGATCGATTTTAAGGGAAACATATCTTTTCAGTATCTATTTAATTATTTACAATTCCGTTAAAATATTCTGTAAAAATATTTCTGTTAAAATTGATGTAGTAGATTATGTTACATTAAAGTCAACCATATTTTTTTCTTATATATACGTTATATTGAATTCGGTGGTCAATGGCTACCGGTCAGTTCCTGAGTGACACTGACCAATCTTGACAAAAAAGTGGATTTATTTTGTTTATTATTGTCTTTCTAATAAGTCTTAATAGATGCTACGAACGAAAAATAAGTCTATTAAAGGTAACACTTTAATTCTTAAAAATATTCAACAATTGAATTAATTTCTACGCATATGCTTATTTAGTGTCTTATAGTTACAACTAACAAATATGAAACAGTATTTAATAATGATGTTTGAAAAAACCAAAATCAAATTAAAACATAATAAACACATTATAAATGTTATAAATAATTTGTCTATTGTTGAATAATAAGATACTGTATTCATTATATCTGTAGGCAAAGTTTATTGTAACCTGCAGGTGTTATAAATAATATTCAGTCTTTGTCGAAACGTCTTAAAAAATTGTTTATGCTGTGATTAGTGAAACAATGTTGACAAATTGCTATTTTTTTATAAAAGTAAATGTTTTTTATGTAAAAAGTAATGAATATTTTGTGAAAACACTGTCAAAATTCATTACCGTACATTATAAATGTTCGAGCTACTAAGTATATTTTGACTAATAATTACTTAGTTTGTTTAAACTGTGAATATTGTTTTCTAAGTAGATTTCTACAAAAAATAACTTCATATTTAAGTACGAGAATCGAAAATAAATCAATATCCAAAGCTGATCACTGAAAAACAAAGATAAAATCATAGCAAAAGAATGAATAAATGATAATTTAGTTTTCTAGTATCAATCTGTCAAGCAAAATGTTTTAAGAAACAATTTACGATAATGTTTTTCTCTTTGAATTTCTTAGTAATTTATCAGTCCCTTTGTTTTCAAACTCTATCGATAGATAAAATGTAAGTAAAAAAAATGTCCGAATAATAACCTGGGAAATATAAGAGCAATAAACTTATTCTACTTTCAAAATGTTGGGGCATTGACTATAAACGTATTAGATTAATAACCCTAATGAAAGCTATGTGAGCGCTCGCTACTGGTGGCATCTTGCGGCATGGTACTCAACTACAGTTAAATAGATAATAGTACTGTCTATTTCCTCACGTCTTTCTGTCTGAACTTGCAGCTTACAGCGTGCCAAGCGGTAGATAATTAAATTATTTGGACTTTAACCGGTAATATAGAGCACGCTTTTTATAATAGCTGTCGAAATTATAGTTAAATAATTTAAAGCACATTTAGATGATGTGTATTTAAGAATTAAAGAAATATACAACAAAAGTGAGAAAATCCGTGTGTGTTCTATAAACTTGTTTTGAGGTTTTAGAATATGAATGATGATTAAGTATAGAATTCAACTAAGTATTAAGTTAAAGCAATTTAAAATTTACCTAAATTAAATATTTGTTTTTATTTTATGAAGTAGCCTCTATGCAACACTCAACGATCAGAAAATAATGTAATATTTTAGTAAAATATCAAAGCAGACACTTAACACATTTGTTAAATTTAAATGTGGCAAATATTAATACGAGTGAAATAAAATGAAATTCTTACCAGAAAGAAGCAAAAGATTAGGCCACAGTATATAACACGGCCTTTCATTTTGAACAAAAGTTTCCGCGTTGCTGTACGTTGAACATAAAGTGAGGTTTATATATATAGTAGAATTTGTTTGCGAATAGAGTGACAGATGTAATTAAAAAACACATTAAAATCATTAACAGACGAAAGTGCCATTAAATTTAATGGTAGTCTTGATTAACATATGGTGGGTAGCTAAGTGAGCATTTAACTGTTGTAGCAGAAATGTAATGGTGCATTTTTAATGGTCTTTCAACAAACGAAAAAATATCGTACTGGATGGGAAATTATAATGAAGGCAGAAAAAATACCCAAGAAATAAAGATATGACGTGAAAAAACCTCACTAAATTTTTCATTTAGTTAAATTAAATTCTAACAAAATCTTTTTCACGAAATAATAATGTCTTGGGTAAAAAATACTTTCCCCACACGCAGATAAAAGTTTGCCTCATCCGATACAACATTCATTAGTTCCATAAAAAATTAATTAACAAATCTCTTACCGCAGATTCCTCCCTGGCTTGTTGGCAGAACATTTCTATAATGTTATTTCTAACACATTATTTTTACCTTACACGTTATCTGGAAATCCGAAATCGCCGTTTTAATCAGCGTTAATATCTGAATAAATTAGCATTTAACATTTTCAAATAACATTGAACATAGAATGTAAATTCTTCCGTATTCGTATTAAAATACCCAAATACTTAAATTCATCAAATTTAATTATTTGTTTACTTTACTCAACACTTACAATGTATGATACTATTTTTCATTTACTATTATAGTGCCGGCCTTTGGGGGGGGGCGAAGTAGGGTGGCGCCCGAGGGCGCTAGCTCTGTTACGGCGCCGCTGTGATAATAGTAATAATTCTAATACGATTTGTTAATAATTATATTTAAATAAATATTTTTTTACAATTAATAATCATTATTTAAATTAATAAATGATTTTCAAGTTTATTTCAAAAGTATATGTATACTCATTTTTATTAGCTATCTTAAAAACGCGTCCCTTACATAGGTGCCACTGTCAATTTTGCTCGATCTGTCCAAAAGGCTAAGGCCGGCACTGTTATAATTGAATAAACGACATTGCAAAATTTTTCCACCTTCCAAAAATAGCTTTTTCGGTCATTAAAATTAAATTTTTTTGCTTTTTGAGATAACGTTTTGCATTCTGATTTTCACCTAGCATATATTCCTTTCGTCGCTGATTAATCGACGTTCATTTGTTTTATGTTGTACATTCCATATCTAACATTCCTTTATAAATTGTATTTTTCACTTCACTTAGCTTCGATCTAGGCCTACTACGGAAGTCATAACTTTGACTATTATAAGTTAGATAATACTAATTTAATGGTTATTTACATTAATTTGTTTTTAATTAATAATCATATATACGGTAATTTGTTACTTTTGAAGTAAGCTATTTTAATTATTTCATATTTATTATTAAATTTCTAATTTTTGGCTTCATTAAATTGTCTTTTATTTGACTCTGATATTTCCTGTTATAAACGTATTTAGTTTACGAGTTAATATCCTTTCGATAGCCTGGATCGGTGTTTAAGCTTTTTAAAAGTGATACATTAGAATGTTGCCGATCAGCTGTGTTCCACTTATATCTATACACATGGCTTTTATTCAAATCGATAGCCTAGAGTCATTAGCTTAAATGTTGTGCTTCAGCACTCGATTGTTAGCTGATTCACAGACTTCCCATAAGAGATATATTGATGCGATGTCTTCTTTTGACATCCATATCTCCGAAATCAACTCCTGCATTTTCAAGCCGAAACCTTTTTCATGGATGGGGATGGTAACCCACATAGAGTTGCTGGGAGGGGGGCGGTGCGGAGTTATAACGGCAGACACAGACATACCATGCTTATTGTTGTATTATATATTGAAAAATAGGCATTGTTGAGATAAATAGGCAGTATAAGACCCATACGTTGGTTTTGCCTGTTTTTGTGTTATATATTAAGAATAAATAAAAACGCAATAGGTTTTAATAACTAATACCAAATTGTTCGACTGAACCATGTAAGTATATCTTGAAGACACTTAAGTATAGTTACAAATTAAAATATCAGATTAGCAAATATTACATTAAAGATTTAAACTTTGTGATTGATCACTGAAACGTTTAGCGAAAATAGTCTTCGTAGCGGCCCGAACCCAGAAATAATACAAGCTTTAATGAAAAAAATATTTAGGGATATTATTTTTAATTAGTAAAATCGTAAGGACAAAATTTTCTTCTTTTTTTTTATTTGGCCAGTCTGGTGTAACATTTGATAATAGAAGTGATAATGATTCAGAATGTATTTAATTTTTGGCACACAAAGAGTTTGTATAGAACTGCCAGATCTCTTTACAAGTGAAACATATCATTAACTGCCTCTAATTTTGAACTGTTTAACAATTTATACGCGAAATTTCCCGCTTGAAATGTGGATATGAATATTCGGGATTTTAAGAGATCAGTGCTGGTGTGTTACAAGAGAGTTTACTGGGGGACATAGCTCTACTTGCTAGATTTGTGGACGATACTTCTATACAAGATGTTGCCTGTTGGCGATAATGTTAAACAAGCAACAAACAAATTGCAGAAAAACATCCTGAAAGTTAATGTGTGGATCAAAAGGTGGCGTATAAAACTTAACGAGTCTATTCAATATTAATTTTACTTATAAAAAAGTACTAATAAACAGTAAAATTATTTCATACAGAAATGAAGTTAAATATTTGAGAATGAATTTGGATTCAAAGTTGAACTTCAAGTCACACGCTACAAAGAATAGAAAGAAGCTTGAGGTTAAGTTAAAAATATGTATTGGCTATTTAGATATAATGCAGGATTAAGTACAAATATTAAGTTACTTTTTTTATACAATCAATTCTTAAGCCGGTGTAGCGCTCTGGACTACAAATTTGGATTACAAACATGATGATTGATGGTGATTGATGATGCTCGATGATGAAGATGATGATTCATGATGATTGATGGTGATTGATGATGATTGATGATGACTAATGATGATTGATGATGCTTGATGATGATGGTGATTGATGATGATTGGTGATGTATGATGATGCTTGATGATTATTGATGGTGATTGATGATGATTGATGGTGATTGATGGTGATTGATGATGAGTGATGATGACTGATGATAATGATGACTGATGATGATTGATGATGATTGATGATGATGATGATGATGACTGATGATGATTGATGATGAGTGATGGTGAATGATGGTAAATGATGGTAACTGATGATAACTGATGATGATTGATGATGTTTGATGATGATTGATGATAACTGATGTGAATTGTGTTGATGATGTGCTAAGATAAGTAGTGTAAAGAAAATTCAAATTATTCAAAACAAATTACTTCGGGTAATAGTAAATGCGTCGTAATGCATAAGCATTATTAAAGTATTATTAAAGATCTTTAAGTGAATAAAATTGTTGATGAAATCAAAACAGTACCAAAAACATAAATCAAAAATTGTTAATGAAAAACTACTCCAAACCCATTCCAATTCTACAACATGAATGTTCAATGCTAGTACATAGCAATTTAGAACAAAGACTGCATAGGACTGAACCCTTCGACTTGTGCAGTGATGAGCTCAAGCTAAGTGGCCTGTAACCGACAACCAGAGCCATTCATTGGAATGAAAATCAGATAAAGTGATCTATTTTGAGTCATAACTACTAGATAAGTTTGTACTTAGTAGTAGTCCTCAATAAAAGTAAAAAACAAATGCATTTTTTTGGGTTAAAAACAAACGAAGTTCTTTGATATATGACATATTTTTGTATTTATGGATTTTAACAAAACTTTTTTTGAAAAATTTATACCAACAACCAAAAAAGTTTTGTTTACACCTCTCACTTTTTGCAGTGTGGAAACAATAAGACAGAATATGCTTCAGAAGTCATATTTTTATTTGGGCATTACATAAGTTTCAAAAAGGGTTCTAAAATTGTCAGCTGCAAGCGGAACAGTCCGCATCGCGGCTGGACAGACGTGACGGAAAACAGGTGTTAATGGATTGAACTTTTATATATTTTTTATATTATTATAAACCACAAATATAACATCCACAACAGTCTATAGATGTGTATTTTAGAGTTTATAAACAGAATTATGATTGCCTATTGTAAATAAATTCGTTTATGGCATTTATAAACCACATCTGTACATTTGAACAGTCTATACTTATTTTACAGACAAGAAGTAAGGCTTATAGGAACCCAAATAAGTGCATTGTGCTTGACCGTTTTATTAATCTAGATCTAACTATAAAAAAATTATCGATCTTAACTTACTCCAAATTGTTCTACCTAGTGAAGTTTGGTGAAGTTTTGTGAATTATTAAAAACATAAGAAGCCAGAATTTATAGAAAAAAATCATTAATTAAAGATATCTTCAGGCAATATCTTACAAATTAATGTAATTCTTTTTGTAATTCTATATGAAGTAAATAGAATGTATGGCCATCGAAAGTAAAACCGATCTTGATATTTTGATAAAGTATTTTGAAATCACCGAAATAAAACAAAAGGCATAGGCATAGGCTGTGTCAAAAGTTATTCTAAATTTCAAGGGTATTCAAGAAAGGTTTTTGTTAATAACTCATAAAATCTGGTCAAATATCGGACTTGCTCCTAATAGGTTTAACAATTTTCATAAAATATTGTGAAAGTGTATTCATAAGTAGTTTAAATTATAATCATGGTTTAACAAAACTAATTTTATAAAAATTTTAAAATATTTAAATTCCAGAAAAAACTGAAAATTCAACCTTTCTACAACTCAGTTAGTAAGATTTTGTTTTAAATTTTATCAAATATACGTATATATATACGTATATATAAATACGTATATATATATATATACGTATTTGCTATTTACCTACTGACAACAATTATCGCTAAAGCTAGTTTTGCTGTTGTTATTGCTGCCGGAGGAAATATTGGCGAGACTAGCAATAAACTGCAAACACGGGGACAAACAAGTAGCGTAACAGACTAAATGAAATTAATTGAAAACATGTTAGATTTACAATTCAAAAAACTTTACATACATTTACGAATGAAACCACATGAAAATACGGCAAAATATCTGGGGATGACACTGGAAGGAGCACATCAAGAAAAAGAAGGACGAACACGTCATCAAATTGAGAAAGATGCAGTGGTTGTTGGGTCGACATTCGCTACTGACTATTACAACAAGCTGATGTTATGTAAACAGATATTGATACCCGTATGGACGTATGGTACATAACTTCTGGAGCTGTACCAAGAAGACAAATACCAAAATAATTCAGATTTCCAAGATAAGTTTCTGCATAGTATTACTAACGCTCTGTGGTACATTCAAAATGACCATCGGGATTTGGAGATGCCCAGAGTTGCGGAAGAAATAAGGAAAGGGTAAAAGCGCAGTGTAGGCTATTTTCAATTTCCGGTAATTGTTTTCAACAAAACTATTTATTACATGCCTAAAAGTGATAATCCACAATATAGAAGTGCAGAAGGTTGGAAGGAAGTACGTAAAATTGAAAGTAAAAATCATCCGCATAACCTCAAAATTGTAGGTAATGCCTTTTTGATCGCTAAGACAATAAAAAACCTTAATTAAAAAAAAAAAAATAATACTCAAGAACCTAACTGATACGGTTGTTGGGTAAAAAAATCTATTTAATTAAACGGACGCCATTTTAACAGCATTTTCACCGCAAGTTCGAACAAAGTAGCCTAATACGTAGTCTATTAATTCCTTTTAGAATGTGATAATGCGCATGTGCAATAAGTCGGTGTAGGAAATCTAGTATGTTTTATGCAATGTAAACAGCAATAACGTCACAAAATAGTTCCATAAATAGCAATCTTTAAAAATATTAAAAATAAAAAATCTATAAAAAATTATTTTTCGCGGGTGAATTGGATAATAAGGTACGTAGTGAAAGAAAAAAAAATCACTGTATGAAAATAACAACCTACGCTGCGTAAATGCCAAGGATAGAAGCAACTGTTTAGAATAAGTAGCCACGAGAACGAAGAACATGCTGTTAGGAAATGCGCGGAGGCTAAAAGAGACAAAGCTGAAGATTTACCTTATTTTTTGAATACGTATATTAAATTGAGTTGGATTTTTTCAATCTTAAAAATCAGTTCTATCAATTTTTATAGAATCTTTGTTTGAGAGTTAGGCTATTCTGTTAGTGATCAAACAAAATATATGCATCTCTATAGCCCCTAAAATCCGGATATTGACCTACTGAAAAAACCCGTTTAGATTTTCAAATATGATCTTCACAAATTTTGCTAAATTTAGTCAATTTGAAGACTAGTAGATTACGATAATTACGATGAGCAACGAATTTGAAATGAAAGAAATTAATGTTTCTTAAATATATTGGAAAAAATAAGAATTTTAAGAAGAAATTGACTAAGTACAATCCACCAACTCTACAATTTCAGGACAAAGATGGGAATGTTGCCCATAACAACAGGGCTATTTGTAGAATATTAGCAGAATATTTCGGAAATCTCCTTAATTGTGAGGAACCATCAGTAAAGATGGACTTTAATATATCTCCATCAACTAAACCTGACTCAGAACCTCCAACAGTCGAGGAACTCTAATCAATAATATCGAATCTCAAGAATTATAAGGTTTCGGGAGAAAATCAAATCATAAGCGAACTTTGGAAAAATGTCAAAGAAAGTGCTATACGATACATTCTTTCAGAAACATTCTTGAAGGAATTTGGATAAGTGAAAGAATCTCCCATGATTGTAAGACAGCCCTCATACGTCCACTTCATAAGAAAGGATGCAAATCTGACCCTAACAACTACAGAGGGATATCTCTCCTTGACGTAACATACAAGATATTCTCAACAGTCCTTCTACAAAGGGCAGAACCTCAATTGGACCATCAACTTGGAGAATACCAGGCGGGTTTCCGGAAAAGGAGATCCTGTCCGGAACAAATCCTTAACCTCAAACACATCATGAACTACCAAAAGTCAAGGGCTAAATCGTATGTTATCACTTTTATTGACTTTCAAAAAGCATACGACTCTATAGATAGGGAATCCTTATTCTCGGTTCTGAAAGAACTAGACCTTGATAACAAAACCACAAATCTTATCAGGGAAACATTAACTAATACATTCTCCAAAGTTCAATTCAGGGGAGAACTCTCCACCCCTTTTGAGATTAAAACAGGAGTCCGACAAGGAGATGGACTCTTTCCATTGTTATTTAATTGTGCTCTAGAAAACGTAGTTAGAGAGGGAAACGTGAATACGCACAGTGGAATCAAACTAGGAACTAAGAACAAAGGCATTAAGGTAAATTGTTTGGCTTTTGCGGATGACATGGCTTTACTAGCTGAGACATTGGAAGAAGCTAAGGAACAGACTCTTGAACTCCAGAAGCAAGCGTTAAAAATGGGTCTCAAAGTTTCATTTGAAAAGACTAAAATATTGACAAACATACAAAAACCACCAAAAAAGCTTCAAGTTGGAGAACAATACATTGAGATAGTGAAAGAATTCAAATATCTTGGGGAATGGATCAGCTGGAACG
The DNA here is from genome assembly GCA_022606455.1 of Callitettix versicolor. Lineage (NCBI taxonomy): Eukaryota > Metazoa > Arthropoda > Insecta > Hemiptera > Cercopidae > Callitettix > Callitettix versicolor. The sequence goes on along the minus strand of CM040185.1, from coordinate 31,394,142 downwards.
CACTAGAGAAAAAAAGCTGTGGAATCTAGGAGAAATAAAGTTGAATTAGCCTTCCAACTTACCAAGGACACATACAACAAGAAGTCCCTCTCCTGGAATACAAAGATAAGGCATTATCATACGGTAATTAAACCAGAAGCCTTATATGCAGCTGAAACATTATCTCTCACAACCCAGGGCCCACTTGAAAGGCTGGAGATCAAAGAAAGAAAGATATTACGAAAAATCTTAGGCCCAAATTCCGTAACAACCAATTACTCCACATCAGTAATGAAACTCTTTACCAAAAAACTGAAACACTATCAGACAGTGTTTGACATAAAAATCAAGAAAAAGGAGAATTGATTTTTATGGGAACATCCTCCGAATGGACAAAAATAGACTAACCAAAAAAATATCTAACTACTTTCGCAGTAGAAGAGCCAAACCACTTTGGTTTAGAGAAACGGAGAAAAACAACAACCAAGGACAAGAAGCAACGGTTCCAAGGCAAAGTCAAATCCAAGCGAACGATCCAATTCTCTGACGAAGAAAGAAAAGCAAGATCACAACTAATGAAGCAATACTGGGCTACGAGGAAGGCACAGAACATTAAAAAGTGATTGATTTAGTGTACCCCAAAGTTGGGTGAAACAAATAAAGAGGGAAAAAATAAAAAAATGACCCCTGACCGTATTTGGATTTGTTTTCTCACTGAAATTTATTCTTGAACTGTACGTCTAATTTTAATTTCAATGCATTACAATAATTTGTGAATATTATTATATTCAACCAAAATTTAAGTGAAAAATTAAAATTTAGAAAATCTGAGTTGATGTTCCGTTTTGTTTTTGTCTGTTACAGTCTTCCGAACAGAGTTCCTTGCTGATACAAATTTTAATGTGTGAAGTTTGTAGAATATTTTACACTATTTATTATAACGATCTCTATATATAAGCTCGCAAATCGTCGAGTTTGATTTGATTTTTGATTTAATCTAGAACAGGGACTGTCTTTTATTTAAAATTTAGTTCACTGATTTTAATTGTGAATGTTCGTGTGTAATAACACAGTGAGGGAAATCTGATGCGATTTTTATGTTGAAAATTTGTGTATTGTGTGCACCATTTATGTAAATAATATTGTTTAAAATATCATTCAATCAAGTTACACTTAAAAAAAAGTTATTAGGCTTACAAGGCACATCAAAATGCTAAAACAACGATATTTGTGGAAATTTCGGACACCATTCGAGCATGAAAGAACCGGTTGTTTATCGAGACTTTTGACGCAATATAAAATATTATTGACGTCATAACCTAACTTTACGTTGGCAGCACTGACAATGCATAACGTCGGAGTAGTCTAACTGTTTGTAAATCAAAACATTTCAGAAGTAGCGACAGGATGTGCAAATAAGTGTGAAAGTTTAATTAACAGATGCGCAGTTGCCGGATTCATTGTTTGACACAAAGTGTTTAATCATACAAAGCCTATTTGTTTCATTAGGCTTAATGTGGCAACGTGCAAACACAAGTTGTGTGTCTGTTGTTTGTTTTTAATTTTTAATTTACAAATCGCTTTGATACAATCAATTTCGCGACAACATGCTGCGCGGTGGTTGTGCTAAAGAAGATGTACGACGAAATAATTTAATAAAAAAACGTATCTCAAAGTCTCCCACTTTAAATATGGTTTAGGAGATACTGACAAAGAAAATGAAAAATGAAGTACAACTGTTAAGTCATTGTACTATATCTGAAATAAAATATGTTTACGGTTAGAGGAGCATATTCGAAAAACGACGTCACAATTTATTTTTGTTTTATTTACCAATACGGTAAATTCCTTATAAAAAAAAGAATAATTAAAGAAAGAAAAATCAAACAATGTTTATTTACTAAATGTCAACTGTTTATGTTAATACCTGAGAAAATTGTGTAACTGAAATAGTTTTAAAGTGCAAGTATTGTTTTGTATTAAGTTTACACAATCTTAACAGTCTGCAACGAGTTGGATTCGGGATTTTTTTAAAAATTGAATCAACAAGAACAATAAATGATTTTTAACAAGTAATTAAATAGAAATTTAACGATTACAAACAAATAACAAAAAACATAACTAAATTTCGGGATAGCAGATTGAACTTTGCAAAACAGATGCAGAAAATAGTAGCAAGCACAGGATCATGTATTAACGTAATTCAAAATGCTCTTATAGTATTTTAAAACGTAACTTTGCAATTAAGTAGAATAAACGAATCAATATTTAATGCCGTTTTTATTTAATTATGAAAAAAAGAAACCCTAGTTTTTTGCACAAAAAGTTGTGTTTTTTTTAAAGTTTATAGGTAAACAACAACTTTATGAAAATGGCAATATGGTTTTTCTGTAACAATTTCATACGTTATTTGAAAGCCATATTTATCAATTTGTTTTGCTTAAATTTTTCTGTAGAATAATACAATTAACGTTCCTACGTAATATTATCTGCAATTATGACGCACTTGTTGGACAGTGCTGCACTCTGGCAGCCTATCTTTAAACAGCTTCGTTGATCTAATACAAAACAGTTAAAGAAAGTACAACTGCTTTCAGTTTTTACTTTTGCATATTATTTTACGTATAGTGTAAACGTAATCATTCAAAGATAAATGTATTAAGGTATTTAAAACCTTGAGAAATTCCGTACGTTTTAAAAAAATATAATCGCAACTGTCTCACTAACGTAACAGAAGCGAATTTCCAAAAGTACTTTCTTTATTTTGTCCTTTTAAAATTCTGATTTCACCATCACAATCAGCAATAAAATCCGCATGTACCAAAATTTTTAACTTTCAAATTACAATGGAAATACAAAAGTGACACGTATTTTCAAAAATCAAAAAAAAAAAAAAAATAAAATCAGAAATTAGTTTTTTTTATTTTCATGGATTTTGAAAATTCAAAATGTAAACGAATGGGGTTTTTAACGCTGTTTACAGTGGTAAAATTGGAATAAAAAAAAAAAAGACGAAAAAATTATGAATTTTGAAGGATTGAAATGGCCGCCATTTTTAAACTGTTTAATACATTTCGTTGGGTAAACAAACTCATCCTAAAGGTTATCATAATATATTTTATGCTAAATGTGTATCAAATAGAACCAAAAATGTGGAAGCACCAATACGAATATCCCAACTGATACAAATGTCTGTCCTTGGGCCTTATGTATTGTCATAACAAAAGCTGTCCTAAAGGGAAATTGATGTCTTTGTATTGTGTATTCAATTTTATTTTTGCTTGAATCTAATGTGATTCTAGGAATATGAACTTCTCTACCTGAAAACCGGCAATGTATATAGGTATACACTCCATATAAATTTAAGGCTAGAAATTTGCCGTTTTTCGATTTTTTTCCGAGCATGAGACCTAGTGCGATCGAATCTGCACCCTTCAAAACCCTTATGTACAAAGTTTTGTGAAATTCGTTAGAGCCGTTTTCGAGATACGCTAAATATACAAACATACATACAGAAATTGCTGTTTTAATATTATAGAATATATTTCGGATATTGTATTGTTTTATTATATATAATATTATTTTGAAATAATCAGGAGTTTGGTGAATTAGATGATCATGCAACACATGCCCAGTGTTGAATACCTTTTTTGAAGCACCTTCCGACCATGCAAAGCATTTTGCATTGGGATCTTAAGTTCTCAAGGTTTTTTGCAAATCACCATTGAAAATATGAGTTATTGCAGTGACCATCATAGTAAGACCCAGAACCGTAACCTGTAAGTGAGCATTGATCATTTATCGTTTATATGTGTGTGTGTGTGTGTGTGTGTGTGTGTGTGTGTGTGTGTGTGTGTGTGTGTGTGTGTGTGTGTGTGTGTGTGTGTGTGTGTGTGTGTGTGTGTGTGTGTGTGTGTGTGTGTGTGTGTGTGTGTGTGTGTGTGTGTGTGTGTGTGTGTGTGTGTGTGTGTGTGTGTGTGTGCGCGTGCGTGCGCGCGTGTGTGTGTGTGTGTGTGCGCGCGCGCTTAAGTGGAATATATAAAGTAACAAAGTTTTTAACTCTTTCCCCTTGTGTTTTGACAAATATTTAAAACAGTCAAAAACACAATTCAGCAGAAACATATCAATCGGATTTGCCGTTTTTGAGTGAAATTTTGCAATTCAAATCTTAAGTTATATAGCCTACAGCTTTCATTTGCACTTACAGGGTATCATCCCTTCAAACATTCGCTTTTCCGTCAAAGGCTTATAAGCTGTTCCACGAAGGAAATGATTGGTTCAGTAAATCCCCTTTACACAACTCTGAATCTTTACGTTATGAAAACGTATTTCTTTTAAAAATATAATATATTTTTTAGTTAAATGTTGCATTTTAATCAATTTCGTTTACATTTAAAATATATTTCAGAGAGTAACATTATATTCATAAATTAACCATCGGTAAAAGTTTCAAATTTAAATAAAACTGAATTCATATTTTATAAAAATGAAACAATACTTTCATTGTTAATGTAATGCAAATATTTAACTTGCCTATTTGCCAAAAATATTACAGAAAATGTATTTATGAATGATCAAAATTGTATTTAATGTAATATTATTTTCGAATATCAGTTGGAACGTTAAGATTCACACTAATTTTTTTACCTGTAGAATATATTATACCAGGGGGGCCCGAGTATAATAAAAGTTTTAAGTAAACACAGCATTTTGAATTTGAGTAATTGTTAGGGGCTGTAGTTGGAAGGAAGAGAAAGTGTGTTTAAAAAATATATCGAAAAGCGATCGACAATAGATAAATGCACGATGGAAGAAGAAATCACAAATATATTTGTGTAAAAACAGTTTCCAAAACATGTGCTTGGTATTCGAAATGCTTGTCCCAGTTTGTAGGACGAGCAGGGGGTTGTATGGACTGCCAGTAGGGCAACATAACCTATAAGTTTAATTACTTTTAAGTAAATATTGAAACTGTTATAAACGTTATGCATAAAAGTGGGTTTGTCTATTCGTGATTAATAAGTTAGTTTTGTAAAATAGACAAAATATTATCTGATTTGTGTTTTATCTGAAATGCCCATTTAAATGCCGTTTTGCCTATAATAGTTATCAAGTGTCATTTATGGTAAATTTTCCACAAACAGTAAGTTTTAGCACAAAATCATTTCGCAATATCAGATGGTGGTTAAAAAGTCTTTATAAAGAAACCTCATTTATACCTGTACGAAGAGTATGTGCTGAGAAAAAGGGATTTTGAGTCGAGAAATAATATATATGATAAAACAACAACCTTTCAAAATGTCCTAAAGGTTAGAATTCTTGTACATTTCGTAAAGTTTATGTAAAACTTATTTTTCGACAGACGACATGATGTTTGTGTATCAGTAAAAATAAAAGTTATGCTCAAAGTTTTGACAGATATTATGTCGAAGTTTTGTGTTGGGGAGGGAGCCCGGGGTTATATTGGAAAAGTTCTTGTGTAATATTTCAAGCAACACCTGGTCCCTTTGTACATATACATATACATATACATATACATATATATATATATATATATATATATATATATATATATATGTGTGTGTGTGTGTGTGTGTGTGTGTGTGTGTGTGTGTGTGTGTGTGTGTGTGTGTGTGTGTGTGTGTGTGTGTGTGTGTGTGTGTGTGTGTGTGTGTGTGTGTGTGTGTGTGTGTGTGTGTGTGTGTGTGTGTGTGTGTGTGTGTGTGTGTGTGTGTGTGTGTGTGTGTGTGTGTGAAAGAGAGAGAGAAAGAGAGAGACCATTGTACAAAAATCTCTTAGTAAGAGCTTAGACAGATTCGTTAACCAGTATAAGTTTATTGTTTCAAAATCATCTTTTAAAAATTTATAATTTATAATTTATTTGTAATAATTGTTTTTGCAAATCTGATATTACCATCTTAATCAGCCTTACTAACTGCATTAATTAGTACTTTTTATTATTTTTTTTTAATCTATTGAACTTAAACAATTATTTTCACAGCCGTAATGGTAAATTTTAATATTTTTATTGAAATTTAAAATTTAAAACACTGATTTATGCAGAGATTATTAAAACACTGATGTATGCTGATTAGGATATTTTAATCAAAAGTTCAAAAAGGACAAGATAAAAAGAAATCGTTTTCATTTCTTTAGGGAGCCAGTTGCGTGCAAGGATTATTGTATTTTTAATTGTACATTTAGGATGTTTTATATTACCAAATATTTATAAAGGATACAAAGACGACAAATCTATCATTTCGCTCACAAGACATTAACCTTCTTTAAGTAATCAAGTCATTATAATATACAAATTAATTATTATTGTTCTATTTCCTAGTCATACACAGTTCTACGTATCAAAGAGTTTCAAAACTTATTCTTACACTGCAGTACAGTTTGCCAACATTCCTACGCGAAATTTCCCTCTTAAAATATTTAATCAGGATTATAGAGAGTACTTAAGTAGGAATCCCGTGGGAATAGCCCAACTCTCTGATTGGTGGATATATATATATATATATATATATATATATATATATATATATATATATATATATATACGAGCTGAGCTTGATATATATACAAGCCGTAGGTGTGCGTCGACGTCACGAGGTGTCTGAGGTGTGTGTTGACATCACGGTGGCTACGTAATTCGTCATGGAACAGCCCCAGCCCGTAAAGGTACATTCCCAGCCTGTTGTCACGGTACTTACCCGGTCCGTCGCCTGGCCAGGACGTTGCTGACGTTGGTGCGTGCTCGTCATCTTCGCCATCGTGTTATGTGCCTAGCCCCACCAACCCGGTCATGGTACGTACCCAACCAGTCGCCATCATGTTCGCTGTTTAGCCTCTCTCTAGTGCCATCACGTACCTTGTCAATCCTTTGGTGGTACGTGCCCAACCCGTTGCCATTACGAATTATCCTGGGCCATTTGCGCCATCATGGTACGTGCCCAACCATTCGCCATCATGTTCGCTGCTTAGCCTCTCTCTCTATTGCCATCATGTACTTTTTGTCAATCCTTTGGTGGTACGTGTCCAGCCTGTCGCCATGGCGAATTATGCTCGGCCATTTCCGACATCATGGTACGTACCCAACCCGTCGTCATCATGTTCGCTGTCTAGCCTCTCTCTCTAGTGCCATCATGTACTTTTGTCAATCCTTTGGTGGTACGTGCCCAGCCCGTCGCCATTGCGTACCATGCTCGGCCATTTCCGCCATCATTGTATGTACCCAACCCGTTGCCATCATGTTCACTGTTTAGCCTCTTTCTCTAGTGCCATCATGTACTTTTTGTCAATCCTTTGGTGCTATCACGGTAAGTACCCAGCCATATCTGTGGTCGCAACATTCCCAGCAATCATGGTACGTGCTCAGCCCTTCCTTGGTACTGGTATCGTGGTGCCATCATAGTAAGTGCTTAGCCCCGTCGCCATAACGTACCGTGCCCGGCAAGTAGTATCATCATCATGGTATGTACACAGCTCGTTTTCGAGCGCTATTGTGTACCCTGCCCGGCATTTAGTGCCGTCATGGTACGAACCCGACCACCTGTCGTTACCACCAGCTCAGGAATCGTGGTACGTGCCAGGACCGTCGACATCGTGTTGTAACCTGCGCAGCCCTCGGTGCCATCACTGTACGTATTCAGCCTGTCGCCATCATGTACCCTTCCCAGCCATTTTGCCATTACGGTACGTACTCAACCCGTCGCAATCGTGTACCCTGTCCAGTTTTGGTCCATCATGGTACGTACTCAGCCCTAGGTGATATTATAGTATGTACTCAGCCCGTCGCTATCATGTACCCTTCCCAGCCATTTTTGCCATTATGGTACGTACCCAACCCGTCGCCAACGTGTACCCTGCCCAGCCCGTGGTGACATCATGGCAAGGGCTCAGCCCGTCGTTGCCACCTGCCCACCACTACCTCCACCACTTGGTGCCATTATAGTAGGTGCCTAACCCTGTCGCCATCATGCATCCTCCCCACTCAACCTTTTGTGCCATTATAATACGTACGCACAACCCGTTTCCGAACACCATCATGTATCCTGCCCAGACTTTGGTATCGTCGTGAATGTGAATATATATATATATATATATATATATATATATACACAAACTTGACAAAAAACAAAAATAGATTTTAAAAATATCTTCAACGAAATGGCGGTCGTTTGATATCTTAAACAACCGTAACTTATTTTCGTGACATTTTTTTTGTATTTCATCAACGTAATCAGCGTTAAAACCTGCATATATTAAAATTTTGTATATTTAAATCCTGTAGAAAACAAAACATGAATTTTGACCATGATCTCAAGGTTGATATGTAATGGTAATATCAGTGTAATTTGAAAGTTTACTACGCAAATTTATTACGATTTGATTAAAAGCAAATAATAAAAAAAAATCGATTTTAGTGTTAGTTAGAGGAAAGAAGAAGAAGAAGAAGAAGAAGAAGAAGAAGAAGAAGAAGAAGATTGTTTTTCGGCAAATCCAGTTCAACAGGTCAAATATCGGCCGTTTCGAATCTTTTAGAAGCTGTAACTTTTTTTATCTTAAAGTCTTTTTAAAATTTTAGTTCACCATCCTAGTTCACCTAATAATCGCTCAAATCTGCATTAAGTTTATAACAATATAAGATTACACCGTCTGCGTAGCGTTCGCGCATGCGTGCACACAGTACGTTTAACACTTTTTCCTATTTACTTCGGTTTCAAGATGGCGGCTTTTTATTTAACGATGACGAATGTACGCAATTTTAATCAAACGCATTGACCGATTTTTTTTTGCAATTTGGTACGAAGAAACTTTGTATAAAGCTTGAAAGATATATGTGTAAGGTTATCCTCACTCAGTTCCGTTTCAAGATGGCGGGCTCTGATTCAAAGTTGAGAGTATAGTTTGTGTTTCTTTTCTGTAATACTGGCTGAACGGCAAAACATATCATAATTTACCGCCTTTTATAGAAAGATCGTAAAATATCCAATGAAGTTGGTCCAGTAACATTTATCGTAAATATTACGGTTACCTTACTGGTTAATTGGCAGAAAAAGTTACGAGCGCTGTTGTGGAGCGCTCTGTATACTAATTAGGAATATATTCGAGGTCTGCTGTTCTTTGCTCTACTAATTATATTAATAAATGCATTTGTGAGTATTGCATAGTTATAAAAATCGATTTATAAACGCAAAATATATTTTCATCAGCCATTTTTTACTTTTTTTGTCGTTCTGGTTTTTGAAATGGAAACGTCTGCAGGCGCTTGACCCACCAGGCCAGCTTTATTAATGGTGATAAATCGATCTGATATGTAAGGTTTGGTTCGTCACGGTTAAGCAGCCTGTTTTTACATTACATATTTATTTGTTTACAATCATATTTAAATAAGTTTATTATATTGAAATATTATGTTATAAATCATTTTAATTATATTGAATGTAATTATACTGCACATCAGACCCATTAAGCACAAACATGTTTAATTGAGGCTATTATCGCCTTCCTATTTGTAAGTATGAGTGTAAAGTGTTAAAATCGTAAGTGTAAGTGTGTGTTACACTCGGGTACCGCGAGGGACGTCTAAATCCTCTCAATAGGTGCAGTTAGTCTGTACACCCCTGCGGGGCTAAGATAGTAAAACAATGAAAAGCAGAATGTAGGTAACAGAGCTATATACTGTGATATTTCAATTTCAATGAATATGAAAGCATGAAATCAAAATCAATAAATAGTAACCAGCTTAGTTAAACAATAAACATTTATTATTAGCATTATTTTTGAAAGTTATGAGCAGAAGTTAAGACCATAATATTTGAAAATGTAAAATGAGCCGCCTCGGTGGTCTAGTGCGGGGTCTCCAAACTTTCCAGCCTTAGGGCCATACTGATTACTCCAGTAAGTTCCGAGGGCCAAAACCATATTATCATTGTTTATAATTGTTTTTGATTTATGGTTATCAAAAACCATAAATCAGGTGTTGATTTATATTCGAGGAGTAGATAAAAGCTATGAAGTGCATGAAGAACTTCTTGATATGTATAGTATTCATGGCACAACTACTGGTACAGATATTTTTAAAGGAGTTGAAATGACCATTAATCAAAAGAACCTTCGATGGAAAAACTTGAAATGTATTACAACTGATAGAGGCAAAAACATGAGTGGGAAATTATCTTGTGGTCATCTTGGGAAACAGGAGTGGTCGCTCTTGTGTCAAAGGCTGTAGAAAATGACGGTGGTTCAAAACCATTAGTCTTACATTGTATCATTCAACAGTCTTTGTGCGGAAAATGTTTGGATATGTCTGAAGTTCTGAAACCAGTCATATCAACTGTTAATTTTATCAGATCTTTTGGGCTGAATCACCGACAATTCCGACAATTTATTGAAGAGATTGGAGAAAATGACTTACCTTATCATACTGCCGTACGTTGGCTTAGTTGTGGGAAAGTCCTTCAGCGCTTTTTTGAACTTCGAGCAGTGATCGAAATTTTTTTGAATGAAAAGCATCGCCCTCTTACTGAATTACAAAACAACGCATGGCTGTGGAAGTTAGCATTCTATGTTGATTTGACAAAACATGTGAACGAACTGAATTTGAGATTGCAAGGAGAAAACCAGCATCTTCCTGATTTATACACTAATATCAAATCATTCCGGAAGAAATTGATACTGTTTCAATCACAACTACGAAGTAAATATTTTTCACATTTTAAAACATGTGAAATATTCAGCCACACCACTGAGACTGAGTTTCCTATCGATTTTTCAATCGAAACTTTGAGTGCTTTGAAAATAAATTTTGATACTCGTTTCTCGGACTTTGATTCCATTGCGAATCAAATTAAGATTTTTCAGAATCCTTTTGATACTGACATTGAAACCCTAGCCCCGGAACTTCAAATGGAAATGATTGATCTACAGTGCAGTGATATAATTAAGAACAAATATCAAAACTCAATTTGATAATTTGAATAAATTTGCTCGTGGGCTGTTTTCTGTTTTTGGTACTACTTATTTGTGTGAGAAGACCTTCTCCAAAATGAAGTACACAAAAAATGTTTACAGATCTAAATTAACTGATGAGCACCTTAAATCTCTTTTAATAATTGGTACAAGTAAAATTAGTCCACAACTACAAACTATTGTCATTGGAAAATCTCAATTACATAAATCTCATTAGTATTTCATATGTCATTATGCTTGTTATAAGTTATGTTTTTATTTAAAATGTATAAAATGTTAGTTGGATTCATTTCAATAATTTGTTAGTTATTATATACTGAAGTTAAATTTTCTGCATATTATACATGTCTTTACTCATTACAATTCTGTGTTTCTTTATCCAACTTATCACAAAAACAATAACAATAAGCCTACAACAATGTTATGAGTAGTTAGCCCATGACCATATCAATGTAGATGTCATATTAATAATTATTCAACATAAAATTAGAATACTTCAGTAAACTAAATTTAATTTGCTATAAAAAATATGTTCTCTAAAAGGAGTTTTCAAGTATGCTAGCTCTCCGCGGGCAGGACAAAATCTGTCCGCGGGCCGGATGTGGCCCTCGGGCCGTAGTTTGGAGACCCCTGGTCTAGTGGATAGCGTACTAGGTTTTCACCCCGAGGACCCGGGTTCGATTTCCGGCGAGGGCTTGGCATTTTCATACGCTATACATCATCCCATCGTCTGCATTAGCCAGAGTGTGCACAATAGCCGGACGTTAAAGAAAAAAAAAATTGAAAATGTAATACAATCGTTTGAAAACATCAAAACGTTTAGTATTTATGTACTTAGGAGAAACACGTTTTATTTTTAATATAATTGAGTATCATTCATAAATAAACTTATTTACGTTAACTATGGGAGCCTACACGAAATTAAATTGATATTAACATTATTGATTCTCTAGCCTACTTGTTGATGAAAAACAAATAAATTAAAACCTCTTTTCTGGCTTTATTTGCCGTAAATTTATGAGTAATGTCACTAAAGAAAAATACTTTTACTAAATTACTTTTAGCCAAGTTTAATTTTACTAAATGTTCTTCTGCCACAGTTACTGGTAAGTAACAGAAAACTACGCAATACGATACATACGTTTGACAAGATTGGATCTAACTTTACACTTTTTATTTTATTCAGCATTACGTTTTTGTTAGTGTTAATGTCCAGCTAAGTAAGGTAGCGCCTGCGCGTTGACCGGCCACGATGACGACAACGACGACACGACATTGACAACGGCAACGACAACAACGTTGACGATTACAACGACGACGATGACAACGACGATGAAAACAACTACGATGACAACGACGACGACGAAGATGACGACAACGACGACGACGACGACGACGACGACGACGACGACGACAACGACGTTTACGACAATGACATCGACAACGACGGCGATGGCGACAACGACAACGTTAATGATGACAACGACAACGACATTGACAAGAACAAAGACGACGACGACAACAACAACAAAGAAACATCCGTCCGTCGGTCCGTATGTCAGTCCTTATGTCTGTTCCTTCCGTCTGTATCTATATATTCTGTCGATCTGTCTGTCTCTCTGTATGTCTGTATTTAATTTATAAAGAACAGAATTTGACATTTTTAAAGAAAATTATTTCTATTTTAAATGTAATTTGAAAGTTTCTAGTGCTAACAATATCAGAATTTGATGCTGAATAATAATAAAAAATGGTTGAAATCACAATTCGCTATTTTTAAACCGCCCGTCGGACACGGAGAATCTGTCTATCTGTCTAACTGTCTGAGAGCGAGAAAGAGAGAGAGAGAGAGAGAGAGAGAGAGAGAGAGAGAGAGAGAGAGAGAGAGAGAGAGAGAGAGAAGAGAGAAAGAAGAAAGGAAGACCGAGACAGAAAGACGTAGAGCCAGATTGAATTGTTGTGTTGAGGGTCAGTCTTACCTACTGACAGGAGAGTAGGTAAGATGCTCCCCAAAATAAAAAATATATAAGCTAGAGTAGACAAAGTTACTTCGAGGGTTTCGATGAGGTATGCACTGCTGCCGTGGGGGAGGTCGAGGCAACGTTGAAAGAACAGACGGTCATCTTGGGCTGAGAGTGTCGCTACAAGTACTTTATACAGATATATCATTCACTATAACACAGCGATAGTATATTATATATATAAAATAAAAAAAAAACAACAAGCAAAAGGTCCGATAAATGCTAGCAACCGTCCGTCAAGCATTGAAATCGTGGAAAAGTTGTGATGACCGTGGACTGCGAGTGTTTCGCTACAAGAACTTTATGTAAACAATTATGTCATATACTATAAAGTAATAATAATAGTAAATTTGTACATAGTTATATCATAAACTTTAAAAAGAAAGAAGTAGTGTCTCTCGGGGAAATGCTACCAGCCTGTACTCAAGTCCACACTCGTTCAACCCGAGAGAGAACGTTAAAAAATAGTATTATAAGCAGGGTGCCATGGCTTACATAATATACTGCTTAAGTAATTTATTTGCAGATAATGTCTCCGTTAAGTGAGAGCTGGTTCACCAGCCTCAGTGAGAATGCTCACGACAGGACTAGAACGAAATGCACCAGATACAAGACGGATTGCAGAATGATGGACAGGATCTAGCTTCTTTAAAATGTATGGTCGTGCAGATGAATACACAATGCTGCCATAATCAATTCGTGAGCGGATTACAGCACGATAAAACATCAGCATACAGGTTCTATCAGCGCCCCATCGAGAGCCACTAAGAACCCTCAAAATATCCAGAATTTTGTTACATCGTAACTTTAAATCACACACGTGAGGGTTCCACGATAGCTCTTCGTCAAATATTACACCCAGATATCGAACGGATGGAGTGGTCCCAAGATGTATACCATCAAGATATAAATAAGGAGCTTGAATCTGTTGACGGCGACTGAACGCAATACACTGAGTTTTAGTAGGAGAAAATTTAAAGCCACGACGATCTGGTCCACGACTGCAATCTATTTATTACCAGATGAGTTGTTTCAGCTGTTGCCATATATCTGTTGCTTACATAGATAGTAAAAATAATAAACAAATAGCGAACATCGGACAGGGACTGTACATTAGAAGTTATGCTATTGATTGCAACAGCAAACAGAGTAATACTAAGTACATTCCCCTGTGGAACACCATTCTCTAAGTGGAATCGATCTGATAGTGTACTTCCAACACATACCCTGAAATACCTATCAGTAAGGAAATTTTTATAAAAGCCAGTATGTTCCTTGTATACCCCATGTTTCAATGTGTTTAGTATTCCTCGACTCCAAGCCATATCGTATGCCTTATCTAGGTAGAAAAAAACAGCAACTAGCGTCTGACGCAAAAGGAAGGCATTTTGTATTGCAGACTCTAACATAACCAACTGATCCATAGAAGATCGTCCTTGCCTGAAACCACACTGTTATTTGAAAATCAAGTTGTTTGTTTCTATGTGCAAGACCAAGCGACGATTTAGCATTTTATCTACCAGCTTGCAAAGGACGCTGGTAAGAGAAATCGGACGATAACTGTTTGGATCAGTTTTATCTTTACCTGGCTTAAGAATAGGAATTACTACTGCTTCCAATCAAGCGTCTGGAAAAAGTATGCTCCTCAAATATACTGTTGTATATCTCGAGGAGAGACCCGGAGGAGTGTTCATATCGTGTACTCAAGTCCGCCCATCGAGTAGTCAAATGATTATGTCATCTACGGCTGAGAGTGTCGCTACAAGTACTTTATACAGATATATCATTCACAAACTGCAGTGCAAGCTTGTACAATAAATAAACATATAGCTTAACATTGTTTTTTCGCAAAAATAAACCTGACAATAACTTCTCTTTTTAATTTATTAAGTGTTCATGTAAAATATATTTGGTTCACAGTGATTTTTCGCAGTGATCAAGAGTGTAAGGGGAATTTATTTGTAAGAGTTATTTCATTTTGACCAACTCATCCCCCACTTGGTGATCGGTAAAATGTTTTGTTATACCGTGGAGCAAGAAAAATGGAGTGCCAAAACTGTAAAAGAACACTGCGGTTCCAAGTTGACAAAAGTGCCTGTCATTGATTAAATTTTAAATGAACGAAACTAGACACCGGTTATATCATATAAATTATTGTAAACTACTTTCTGGTATTATTTACAAGTACAAACAAATCGATAATACAACATATAATCGACTTTGTACACTAATAGCCTATTTACTTTGGCGACTGTACTAATAGCTCATTTGTCCAATGGAAATTAGCTAATAAATATATTCCAAAAATAAAAATAGTAACAAAAACAACGATTATAATAACAACAATATCCAAGTTGTATTAAATTTATTTTTCTAAAAAGCTTGATTATAGATCCGTTTAAAGTGCGAAGTGTGGAAAATGTTACGAAAGTGCATCAAATCTCTATTTTATGTATGTTTTTGGAAGTCTAGATCATTTTACAGTACTGAAAAATGATTCAAGTAATGCGTACAACATTATAAATCGTTCTATAGGTTTGGAAGTATTGAACTCTTCACGGATAACATCTTGCTTGACTTAAAGGCATTTTATAATACATTATTACATCTTCAATATTTCGCATATTTTTGAAGAGTGGAGTTAAAATTGGCTGGTTTGTTTCTTCCATTGCATTATGTGAGACAATCGTGGCGGGAATTATTTTTCAAACCATTTTGTGTGCTAAGTTGTCAGTGCTGCAGTTTGTTCAACAATCGACCTTTTATATTTTATTTCGTCTACAATAAGTAAAACATCGTTCAAGACTGGAGTTTAAATTTGCTGGTTCGTTTCTTCCATTCCATTATATAATATAACTGAATTTATTTTCCAGTTTCTTGTGCTGAAGACTCAGTGCTCGTTGTTTTAAACAATATTTTAAAATCTTCAAAGTGTTTGCAGATAGTTTTAACTTTCAGTTCTTGTGACTGTATCGGATTCATTGTAGAAAAGTTTTTTTTTCTGTTGAACGTTTAGCTCCGAGATGTTAATCCAGGTTTTTCTTTTCTTACCAAGTTGCCGTTCCACTGAGCGCATCCGACCCGGAAGGTCATTTAGCTCACGATATACGCTACCCGGGAGGCACCTGTACCGACGTACGGAGGCGACCTTCGTTTACCCCCCATAATTTTGAAAAAAATAAAAAATAAAATAAACGGGGAAAACAAAAATTTGAAACACGAAAATTTGGTCACGGGAATTTTGGACACGAAAAATTTGAACACGAAAATTTAGAATTATTGCCAAACGGGAGGAAAGGGACGAACTACATGCAGCAGAAATCGTGGTCTTGCACCTGTAATAGAAACAATATAAAGGTTATATTTGTAGGTGTAAAACATTTTTTAAACAGACATATTTTTAATAATCAAAAAGCTTTTAATAAAAAATATAAATAGGCCCCTATAATGTAATGAAAAATAAAATAAAATAAAATAACGTTGTTTCAGTTATTGGTATTTTCAAGTGATATTTTCCATACTGATAAATACTTAGAGTTATTAATGTTTAAATTATCAGAAATACAATGCTGTTTACTACGAATTAAAAACCAAAATGTTCTATCTACTGCACTGCCCTGACGCAAACTTTACCGCTTGTAGTGATCCGTACAAGTCTTCATTTTGAAACTTGTTTGATGCCTACAGCATAAAAATGAGTTTGGAGTAGTACTCTATATAATTTTACCCAGATACGATAAATCTAACTACACATAAAAACCATTCGTTAGTGTTTTTTTAACACGATTTCGTTAAGGTTCTTAAATACAAAAATACCTTTTTTTGCTTTTTATTTAAAACAGTTATATATATATATAGAGAGAGAGAGAGAGAGAGAGATATATGTATATATATATCAGTATTATGTCTTTCACATTAAACTTCACAGTGTAAATATGTTTAACTTCTCTAAATATTTCCAGTCATTAACCCTTATTTTTCTTCTGGGTTCGAGCCAAATTTTTTCAGCGGTCAGTGACATCGTGTACAAGATGTGTTACCGACAGCCAGACGGACACGCCCGCTTTTCTCTAAGGTCCCTAAAATTCATTACTTAGTGTTGGTATAAATTGTTACGTCATACAACATTATATAGTCCAAGTAATACTCACCACTAATTTCTGTGGATCATGTAGCTCGGAACAGTGCTGAACATTATCTAGGGAACAAAACACGTTAGAAATAATTAAGTCGTTGAGGTAGTCACTTAGAGACCGGTTGTCCAACGGTGATTCGCGATCACTGGACCGTGGTGGGACGTACTGCAGTACATCACCTTGCAAGCCCTAGAAAATAAACTACAACATTAGTTATTGCAAACCAGCTGAACTTTTACAGTTCGTACACTTACACTGTAAGGTTTTCAGATTTCTTATTGAAACAAAATATTATTAAATATTGCTATTTAATGTCAAGTTATGTTTACACTTATCTTTACACAAATAAGCAACAAAACTAAAGCTTACCTGGCGACGCATGACTTGCTCGGATACGGCCTGCAGTATAAACCCGATGACTACCTCTGTAAACAACAAATTGTTAGTTATATTTTTAGACTTTAAATAGTAAACTTAATTTGTTTAAATTGCACACTCAATGATAAAAATTTTAAATAATTGCTTCAACAAAAAAAAATATATATATCGGCAAAAAACATTAATTGCTCAAAATATCTTTATGGGATTGAACAAAAATTTTAGTTTTGTATGAAGATTTGCAACAAGTCAGTTTAATAGATTTTACGTTTTTCCAATGAGAAGGTTAAAAAATAATAAAGTGTGGTTTGGTAATGTTTATATGTGTTATTTTCCATTTAGGCCTTCTACACATTTAAAGTGATAATACATGAAGATTAAATAGGATATTTTACAATTTGATCTGATGAAATTTTGAAACTGTTTGGTTAAGTAAATTGTAACATTTAATTATATTTTTATGGTTTTACTAAATTGGAGTGAAGACCAACTATTAATTGTTGCAATAAACGTTGTTCAAGTCACGTTAAAAATAAGAAACTGAACCCAATGACCGTCGTCAAAAGTATTACAAATTAAAAATAATTTTTATATTGTTAATAAGCTAATTTAAGTAGATTTTAACTTTGATTAAAAAGGTGATATTGAATTTTCAGAAAAGAGTACGATTGAGCAATAGTTCGGTTTTTTAAAATTTGAAATAAACGCTTTATTAAAATGATGAACAAGTTTTTCTGTGTAATTTGTCAAAGTTGCCACAATCGATTTTTGTATTCAGTGTGAATGAAATTTTATCAACATATCGAATATATTTAACTTAAAATACACCCATAAGTTGAACTTGTATTTTTATGTAGGCCTATACAACAATCGATCTCTCAAAAATCGGTGCTCGTTTTAAGTTTCCGGGTATGGGTTACGTGATGACCGCTCTAACAACAATTCGCCAATAATAACTGAATTATTTTCTTGTATACAATCATTTGCTTTTCTTATCTTTATCATTTTTATATTTATTGCCGCATCCATTATCAAAATACTCTAGTTTTGTACAGAAGTACTGCAGTCAGTTTGATAATGGAGAAAATAAGAAAAACGTGCCAACAAATATGTAAGGAGAAGTGTATTTTCAACATGATAATAAAATCATCTCTTACAGAAATAAGAAAATTACATTAATAATTAAAAGGAAATAATTAAACTTTGTGAAACATAACTTAGATAAGTTGTGATATCAAAACAAAGTTAAACTTACTTTCCGTATCGCTAACAGTAGAGACAGAGTCTTGGCTCCCTTCTGAAAAAAAATAACAATACAACTTAATTTACTTCCATTTTTAGATTGTTCATAAAATACTTAATGTTTTTAAATTTTAATTGAATTTACATTTTTATTAATTCACGTGTGAATAATATATTCTTGACTTTAAGTTCTCTGAATAATTCTTATTTTTTAGTATATATACCATGATGTAAAATTCAACGGATTTTGGTGTGATAAGATATTCTCTATCTATAAGGCTAGTAAAATACGTTCATGTTTTAAGTTTGAACCGAATCGGTTCTACGTTTTTAAAAATGCTAGAACGCTAGTAAAATTCCTAACAACACAGCTTGTTTTAGACATAACGACATTAAGTTGATTGATTTTCCATTAAGTTAGTGGCTCATTTACAAATGGGGATTGCTAAAAGTTTCGTTACATTATTCTTGTAAGATTGTCGTAAAAGTTGAGAATAAAAAGTAAAGATTTCTTAAGATTTTAAATGAACGACGTTTTAAAACTGTTGAAAGGATATTGTTTTAGATGGCTTAACATAAACATAAGAGTTTAACTTAACTTGTCTATAGCCGCCTTGGTGGCCTAGTTGATAACGTACTGGGCTTTCACCCTGAGGACACGGGTTCGATTCCCGACCAGGGCTTGGCATTTTCATACTTTGAAATCATCCCAACGTCTGCATTAATCCAAGTGTGCACAGTAGTCGGACGTTAAACACACAATAATAATAAAAAAAAACACCTAAACAAGTCTAAGATATTACCAAAACTTTTTCATTTCAAGTTTGAATCATTTCAGAGAAATCTTCGGACGCTAGAAAAGCGTGAATTACATTGAACTACATTGAACATTGAATTATTTGTTCATCCATTCTATACAATTGTTTTTAGAATATACTTTGTTCCGACGTTTAGACAAAGTTGTATTTGGAAGGTTTAAAGTTGTTATAGCTCGAGATTATTAAAACATTGACCATTGACCCAAAAAAAGTTATAGAGTTTAGAATCAGTGCTCATTTCAATAGATCCCAGCTTTTATCAAGCTTGAGTAGTCATTCATTTTCCAGTGGAAATTTTTCCAATAATTAAGCTATAATCGATAACGAAAAACGTCTGTATAGAATTGCTTTCATTGTTGTATAGTGTTTATACAAAATACGTTTAATATATTAAAAAATATTTATAGGCTATTAAACCCTTATTAATGATGAAGCCCAACACATGGAAGTGTTGGCCTACAATTACTTTGGATTCCAAACATTTAATCGCATTATAAAATCACATTTTGAAATTTGCACAAATTACTAGCTTGTAACTAATAAATACTTCTATAATCACAAAGTTTAAAAACATACGCAATTTCGTACTTGGGCCTACTCATATCAAAATTACTTTGAATAATTCGTCAATGTTATATTTATTGTTTACTGCACAAGAAAAATTACTTGATCAGCTGTTTAACTAAAATCATAATTTGATGAACTGTTCTGTTGTTTGTAAATACAAAAATCATACTGATCAGCTGTTCTCTTGTAAACAAAACTATAAGATACAACGATTGGAAGGCTTTAACGTTTTATAAAACTTAAAAAAGAAGAAAATGTAAGAATTTACTTTTTGTGTAGTTTGGAGAAAGTTTAAGCTATAAATTAATAAATATCTAATAAACATACCATGACTGGTTCTCTAAACTAAGGACGAGTACATACACAAAACGTGTTCCATATAAATAACACTGGAAAATTTCAGAGCTTTATGTTTTAATATTCAACAATTTAAAACTGAATAAAACTACAAAATTTATATTTTGCGGAAAATTGAATCGTTTAGGCTTCAAATTAATTATATTTGACATGAGACTTAAGTTAAATGCTACTATTAAACTAACAAATAGTTTCTACAAAATAATTCCCTATGTAAGTATCTATTTGCACTTTTCAAAACAATTATTTTTTTAAATACAGAGATTTGTTGGAGTTTTATATTTTTCTTTATATCTATCTGTGAAGAAAATGATGCATCTTTCAACATAATGGGTTGACAAATAACGACTTTGTAGCCCGTAAACGAAATTGTTTAAAGAAATAATATATAACATAATTTTAAATTTACAAAAGATCAAATAATTTTTAAGTTAGTAAAACACAATAATAATTATAATATTACCGTAAGACATCTCTTCGGTTATGTTTATACACTTCTTCAGCATCTCCTCCAGTCATTGGAAGACAGCAAAGAACTGCAATCAGCAAGAATTAATTATTTAATTAGATCATGTAAATAATTTGTTAATAACAACATTCAAAATATGTTTTTAATACAACATTTTCTCTATTTACAATTTTATTTATTCTCCTATTTGTTTATTCTCTCAAATATATTTTACACTTACATTTCTATACATCAAATCTATAACATTAAAAAAATATGAAAAACATTTTATTGTTTCATGCTTGTGTGTATTGGTTAAGCCCCAGTGCACTAAGTGTAAATGAAAACTAAGAATATAACTCATTTCGTGCAAGCACGAAATGAAGGATTACCTAAAACCTGAGAAGTAGTGTAGGATTTCAGGTTGGACAAGCAAATTTTGAGACATTTTGTAAAGCAAGCCAATGATCCCCATGGCCTACAGAGCTAAAGTAGTAATTTAATTATTTAGTCGGTGAATATATGAATTTAGCTGGACAATGTATGAATTTAGGGAGCTGGTTGATATTAGGCTTTCTAATATTATCCAAATAACATATATTTTTATAGAATATATCTATTTCATTAAAATCAATAGTAATTTGTTTGATATATTGCAAAAACGCTATATAGTCGGTGAGACTAGTCAAGATAGATTTTTTGATCCAGAAAGTGTTATAGGCTACTCCAACGTCAGAAAATTGTTAGAACCATTTCTGTGATAAAATGTATATATGAATGTGCATACAGGCATAGTTAACAAAATATTATAGATATTTTAAAAATATTATTAAAAGTAATGCTTATTCTTGTATTAATGAATTATAAATGTTTTGTACTGATGAAAAACTAAAATAACATTGTGTTTAGTAGGGTAGATGTATTGATTACATTTTAAAATAAAAAAATGAAACTAACAACTAACTGCTTTCTTAAAATTCTTCCAAATCTTGCCCATGACTAAGTGTGGTGTTCTCAGTACGAGCGAGAAGGGAAAAATGATAGCAAATTTCTATAGTAACTTAAATTTGAAAGTTTCAATTGTTAAAAAAAATATTATTGGTTTTGATACACTGTATTTTCTGTTCACTTTATTATTAGTCCTATTAAAAACTGTTTTGAAATTAACTTGAACAACGCCATCCAGTGACATCAGTTCAACCGTTTCAAAATTGAGGTCATTTCAATTTTTTTTTAAATATGTTTTTTAGCTTACGTTGTTTTGAAAATATAATTTCAACAGTATGCCTAATTAGCGCAATAATCCAAATTCAACAATTTGGGTATATTTCGAAACTTTAATATCCTCACTTTGCAGGCTATGTGACGAGTCTGTATATTGGTATTTCATACCATACATTCTTTTCGAGGATGGTTGAGATGGGAGACGTGTGCAGACTCAAGAGTGGACTAGCGCGCCTCAACACGATGCAGTGTGGACATGGATTGATGCTGGCCTGTAAAAAGGACTGTATCAATAAGGCTAAAGCCAGGACGCACACCCATCCCAAGTCAATGTGGAACAGCATGCGCCATGGGATTCATGGTAAAAGAAAGAACTTAGCTTCTTGTATGCGGGCTCTGAATACCAGGCGACCTCTAGTTTAAATTTAGCCTCACCTACACATGTGCTGCTCGGTATGGGTGAATTCCTTTTTCTTGCTATTCGTGAGAAGTTAAATGGAAACTATACGAATTATAACAGGCTAATAGGCCTAGTAATGCATAGTTTTAGGAATAATATTGAAATGACATTCTTTATGTTCCAGGGATTGTACAGTAATCAGTGTCAGTACTGAATTAGATGTGGGAATTTGGGGCAGAAGTGTTGCACTGACTTCTGCATACTTCCCACACGATGACATGGACAGTTCCCGCCCATATGCTTTCGGATTGTGGCCGGATCTGCTATCAATTGGTGAATTAACAAGTAACACCAGACAAGATGTTATAACCTTCGTGGGTATTCTTTTAGCAAGAGTCTTTTAGATAGGTTTCCTCATGGATTAGCAGCATTATCTTGGGCAGAACAAAATTTAGGAAAACCATGGAGTATCACAATGCACATTAACAGTATGCATGTATCACGGGGAAGCCGTGTGTAGGTTGTGCAGTAAAGATGAGGAAACTGTACATAATCCATAATTGTGAGGCTCTTGCTAGCAGGAGGCTAAGGGTTTTTTCCAGGACTCTCCCTTATAAGGAACTAGTCCGTGGATTGTTGGCATTTACTAAGGACACCAATCTGCTGAAGTAGCCCTTTTGAGGTTAAGTTACACAATAGATCCGTCGATCATAGAGCCTTGGGTTTTGTAATCCCTTCTTCTAGTTTCTAATCTAATCTAATCTTCAATTTGCAGATTTTATTCAAACTTAACATAAAATAAATTTTATTATTATCTCTGATATGTTTTTTTTCGTCATAATTTGTTCAACAGGTTCAAAATGGCAGGCGTAAAAATATTTAAAAATTTATAACTTTTTATATCTTGCACTTTTTAAAATTCACAACTAAAATTTAAAATCTGCATTATTTAGAATTTCAAATTTTCAAATTTCATTGTATTAAGGTTGTGAAACTGACGGTGGTCAGGGTTCCTATTCATAATTTCAGTGTAATATAGAAATTAAAAAATGCTAAACTATACAGATTTTAATGCTGCTTGAAATGGTGAAGTAAGATTTTCAAAAATTCTATTATTATAATTTTGTTGCAGAAACGCTTACATCACGTCAGCGAGACATCTGCGTGCAGTGATACTGGACAGTTTTAGAATTCATATTCTGAATTTTCTGCCAGATTTATTTACAAGATCTAAATTTTTGTTTAATGTAATATTTAAGCCTTAAAGTAAACACTATTTACGTTTGTTAATTCTCAAGAATGTGGTATTTAGATGAATGCTTATATAATGATAGGAATATTCATGCTGTTATGGCATATTCTTGCATTTGTTTGTATTTGTATGTTTGGGAAAATACATTGGTTTTACGTAATTTTAGTTTTTTTTGTGTTTTATTAGTCCTACATAACAAAAATTAGATAATTGAGGTCGATAATTTATCCATACTCTCGAAACAACGTGTATTATTTCTATATACAAATGGCAGTAAATGTAAACAACATTAAAACCACATTTATGTTAGTTATTTTCTCTTTTCAATATATTTCAAATTCATTATGCTGCTTTTAATTTTTTAGGCCTTTGGACCTCATCATATTTTAAATTAAACTGTAGTTCAAAGAATAGAAAATATACCGCGCAGTATATTTTTAATTAATTGGCTCTTTGCCGCTCCACGGCAGCTCTCGGTAAAAGTAATATATTTATAAAAACTATTACTTGAATAACTTTATTATGGATTTTATGCTCTTTCTCCTACATTGGTCTACATTGTTTTAGGACGAGCCACTATTAAAAGAAATATTCAACAAGTACATCTGTCATCGTTTATTCAGAAGCCGTCATCATAAAAAGGAAATTATAGAAAATAAATCTTGCTCATCTTTTGATTGGGTTTTATACAAGGTAACATCGTAGCAAATTCCAAAACAGTCGGTCAATGATTTTGGCCAAAATTGCGTAACAAACAAACCAAATGACGAACGGACGAGTTGAAACCGTCAAGCAGCTGACTTGCTGACGTGATGAAAGCAAATTTTCAAAAGCTTTTTCCACCTTTGGAATTCTAATTTCACCATCATAATGCACATTAAAATCTGCAATACTAATACTTATATCTTTGAAATTAAATTAAAACTATCAAAACATCCCCTGATTGTAGTAAAAAAAAAATCTTAATTTAAACAGATTCTGGAATTTCAAAATGCTAATTGAGAAGTTTTTAACGCTAATTACAAATGTAAAATAAGATTTTCAAAAAGAAGGATTCATTTAAGACAAAAATTATTAAAAATAATGTAATCATAATCGAAGAAGTGGAGTTAGGTTTTACGTAAAAAAGTCTTCTAAAACGGTACTTTTTGTATAGGCCTACTTATGAAACACAAATTTTAGTCTGGAATTAAACTACAAGATATTGTAATCATAAAGAAAATATGCCATAACAATTTTATTGATATATTTCCACCCTACTTGTCTATTACAACAATGCTATTATTGCGCAGTGTACCACTCCACTAACCTTAAGTTTCTTTTGCTCCACCACCCTCTACCTTTTTCTTCATGTCATCGCTGATCCTCTCATTTGACTTTGCTAATTGATTTACTAAGAGACTCCCAACCTAATCTAAACACAATCATAATATAATTGAAAGTCATGTTCAACACTTCATCCTTCTCTACCTAACAAGTTGTTCAATTGTTTATCTAATTGCTGCAAAGTCGCTTTTAGAAAAGGTTCGTTTCAAAGTTTATTGTTGGTCACATATAATATTTATCATATCATATTATATTTCTGAAAGTTTGTTTTTGTTCATTTGTTTGTTATTCAATCACACTTTAACTACTGGACCAATTGACATTAAATTTTGTACGAACACGGTTTAGATACCTGAGATAAACACTATACTATTCCAGTTTAATTGTATAATAGTGACTTTTTAATAATACTGTATTTTATTAAAATATGACAGGACCCTGTTTTAGAGTAACGAGTAGCAAAAAGTTTTATGTCTTGGCCTAAAACCATAAATCGTATAATATTGTCTATAGAAATATATCAAAATGAAATGAACCTATTCTGATTTTGAAAATCGACTTTAAATTTTATTGTCTACAATAAAATTGCAGAGCAAAAACCGCAACGGGTAACAGCTACTAGTTAAACATAACTACAGTCAACACATGCCA
The DNA here is from genome assembly GCA_022606455.1 of Callitettix versicolor. Lineage (NCBI taxonomy): Eukaryota > Metazoa > Arthropoda > Insecta > Hemiptera > Cercopidae > Callitettix > Callitettix versicolor. The sequence goes on along the minus strand of CM040185.1, from coordinate 31,368,366 downwards.
CAAAACTAAAAACTAATTATTATTTTCGGCTGGGTAAGTAGTATAATAATGTTTTGTAAAACTGGAATAAGCCTAAGTTTATCTCAGATACCTAAACCATTTTCGTACCAAATATCATATCAATTGGTCAAGTGATTAAAGCACTTGGTGATTAAATAACAAACAAACTTTCAGAATTATAATATGAATAAGATTACAAAATATAGATTTTTTTCGTACACTGTTAATTGATACATAAACTTGAATTAAAAAAGAAAATGCATTTAATAAAAAAATATTATTAAAAAACATATAAGGGTAAACTGGTAACAATAAATTTAATAACTTATAACCTATGTTACAGTTAAGTAAAGTATATTATTATTTTACATTTAGGTACAGTACAAACATTTTAAAAAGTAACTATTTACAATGAATTATTCATAGATAAACATAATTTAATAAATGATGACCGTATGCAATTGTGTCATCAAATTGACCTTCATCGCAAATAAACCTTTGGTCATCAAACACACTTAAAGCAAGTTTGTTAATTGTACACATTGTTTTGTTGATCGAAATATTCTACATTCTTTTTTATATTGCTATGGTATTCTAAACAATTTTTGTACTCTTCAAATGATATATATTGTTTTTTATAACAGATTTTGTTACACCTTTTGCTTGTTTACGTTCATGTATACTGTCATTATTTTTACATTCGAAACTGTACAATTTTGGACGTAAGCCAACGAATTCAGTAATAGGCTGGATGTTACACTTGTCTTTAAATTTTCCTAACACCTTTTTTGTTTTCTTCAAAATAACAATAGTGATTTTTTGGATAATCGGATGTGTCTAAAAATCCTTTTTAGTCATCTTCTATCATATCTTTATAAAAATCATCAGTTAATATTTCTAAGAAGGAAGCATCTGTATCAACGTATAAAATATTAATTTTATTTATGTCATATTTTTACGTAACACGTTGTAAAAGAAGTCATACATAAATGCTTTACTAAGTTCTAAAACACGGAAACTTGTATATTTGGGTTTATTAAATAAAACAGATTCTTTAGCGCTGCGCGCTGCGCACAGTTTTTCATGGTAAATAATAGATTCAAGATAAGACAAACGGCAACATAGCGTCAAAAGTGAAACCTGAATCATCTGCTACTGATAAAATATCAAAAATTTTAATTTTATTTTAAATTAATTCCTGGAATTTCGTTGATCTCAATATTCAAAGGTACAATACATAATTGTACTACAGGAGTGTCAATGGATCGACATATTTTGCCGATACCAAGAAATTTCCGTTATAAAGAGATCCTCATTTGAGAGATTTTACTGTTTTTCTCCTTTTACTTAAAAACAAATTTAACGACTTTTGGAAACGTATTCTAAAATTAAGTGACTAATCGTCGATGCACATTTCTAGGTTTCATGTAAAACATCTTAAATTGTAAAAGAAATTCGCTTATAAAACAAACATAATATAGGCTGCATATTACAACAATATTTTTGAGTTTTGTAAAACTATTGTAGTAACTTGTATATAGATTGAATGTATCAAGTTATATTTAGCAATTTAAATTTATTTTAGAAAAAGCTTGAATATAGATCCGTTTAGAGTGCTAAGTATGGAAAGCTTATAAAAATGCATCAGACCTCTGTTTCATGTATGTTTTTGTAAATATGAATCATTTTACAGTACTGAAAAATGTTTCAGGTAATGCGTACAAAATTCTAAATCGTGTTTTAGGTTTGAAAGTATTGAACTCTTCACGGATAACATCTTGCTTGACTCAGAGGCATTTTATAACACATTATTAAATCTTCAATATTTCGCATATTCTTGAAGAATGGAGTTAAAATTGTCTGGTTTGTTTCTTGCATTGCATTATCTGAGACAATCGTGGTGAGAGTTATTATCAAAATCATTTTGTGTGCTAAGTTGTCAGTGCTGTAGTTTTGTTCAACAATCGACCTTTTATATTTAATTTCGTCTACAATAAGTAAAACATCGTTCAAGACTGGAATTTAAATTTGCTGGTTCGTTTCTTCCATTCCATTATATGAGACAACTGTGGCTGAATTTATTTTCCAGTTTCTTGTCTGAAGACACTTGTGTATTAAGACAGTAATATCGCTGTTTTAAACAATATTTTAACAATCTTCAAAATGTTTGCAGATAGTTTTAACTTCCAGTTCTTGTGACTGTATCGGATTCATTGTAGAAAAGAGTTTCTTCTCTTGAACGTTTAGCTCCGAGATGTTAATCCAGGTTTTTCTTTTCTTACCAAGTTGCCGTTCCACTGAGCGCATCCGACCCGGAAGGTCATTTAGCTCACGATATACGCTACCCGGGAGGCACCTGTACCGACGTACGGAGGCGACCTTCGTTTACCCCCATAATTTTGAAAAAATAAAAATAAAATAAACGGGAAAACAAAATTTGAAACACGACAATTTGGTCACGAGAATTTTGGACACGAAAAATTTGGATACGAAAATTTCGACACGAAAATTTTGAATTATTGCCAAATGAGAGGAAAGGGACGAACTACATGGAGCAGAAATCGTGGTCTTGCACCTGTAAGAGAAACAATAAAAATGTTATGTTTGTAGGTGTAAAACATTTTTTTAACAGACATATTTCTAATAATCAAAAAGCTTTTAATAACAAATATAAATAGGATCCTATAATGTAATGAAAAATAAAATAAAATAAAATAACTTTGTTTCGGCTATTGGTATTTTCAAGTGGTATTTTTCATAGCGATAAATACTTAGAGTTATTATTTTTTTTAATTATCGGAAATACAATGCTGTTTACTGCGAATCAAAAACCAAAATTTCCTATCTACTTCACTACTCCTACGAAAACTGTACTGCCTGTAGTGATTGGATTAAGTGCTCATTTTTAAATGTGTTTGATGCTTATGCAGAGAAATGAGTTTGAAGTAGTACTCTATATAATTTTTCTCATATAAGATAAATCTAACGACAAATAAAAACCTTTGAAAGTATTTTTTTAACACGATTTCGTTAAGAATCTTAAGTACAAAAATATCTTTTTGCTTTATATATATATATATATATATATATATATATATATATATATATATATATATATATAGAGAGAGAGAGAGAGAGAGAGAGAAAAGAAAAGAATGTATATATATAATCAGTATTATGTCTTTCACATTATACTTCACAGTGTACATATATTTAATTTCTCTAAATATTTCCAGTCAATAACCCTTATATTTCTTCTGGGAACGCGCCAAATTTTTTTGACAATTTTTCCAAATTTTCTTAGCGGACAATGATATCGTTTACAAGATGCGTTACCGACAGGCAGACGGACACGCCCGCGTTTCTCTACGGTCCCTAAAATTCATTTCTTAGTGTTGGTATACATTGTTACGTCATACAACATTATATAGTTCAAGTATACTCACCACTAATTTCTGTGGATCATGTAGCTCGGAACAGTGCTGAACATTATCTAGGGCACAAAACACGTTAGAAATAATTAAGTCGTTGAGGTAGTCACTTAGAGACCGGTTGTCCAACGGTGATTCGCGATCACTGGACCGTGATGGGACGTACTGCAGTACATCACCTTGCAAGCCCTAGAAAATAAACTACAACATTAGTTATTGCAAACCAGCTGAACTTTTACAATTCGTACACTTACACTTTAAGGTTTTCATATTTATTATTTAAACAAAATGTAATTAAATATTGCTATTTAATGTCAAGTTATTTTTACACTTATCTTTACAAAAATAAGCAACAAAACTAAAGCTTACCTGGCGACGCATGACTTGCTCGGATACGGCCTGCAGTATAAACCCGATGACTACCTCTGTAAACAACAAATTGTTGGTTATATTTTTACATTTTAAATATTAATCCTAATTTGTTTAAATAGAACTCGATCAAAAAAATTTTAAATAACTGACTCAAAAACTTATAATAGCTAAAAAGATTAATTTGCTCAAAACATCTACATAGAATTTTACTCAAATTTTAGTTTTGTATGATATTTAACATCTCAAGTTAGTTTAACAGAATCAAGCTTTTTTTAATGAGGATAAAACTAATAATAATATCGGTTCTGTAGTGTTTAATGATGACATTTTCCACTTAGGCCTACTGTACCATTAAACTTATATCACGTGAACGAGAAGTAGGATATTTTAGGATTTGAACGGCTGAAATTTTGAAACTGTTTGTTTAAAAGAAGTTGATGATCACAATTGTTTATAATTTTATTGGTTTACTAAATTGGAATCAGAACCAACTTTTAATTATTACAATAAACTTTCAAGTAACTTTGAAAATAAGAAATTAAACCCCTACCGCCGTCAAAAATATTACAAATTAAAAAAGAATTTTTGTATTAATATTAAGCTAAAAAAAGTAGATATTAACTTTGATTAAGAAGGTGATATTGAATTTTCAGAAACGCATACGATTGAGCAATTGTGTGGGTTTCTAAAATTAAAAATAATCGCATTTTTAAAGTGATGAACAAGTTTTTCTGAGTAACTAGTCCAAGCTGTAACCATAATCGATATTTGTATTCAGTGTGAATGAAATCTGATGAAAATATCAAATATATGTTACCTAAAATACAGTCATAAATTAAATTTCTATATTTTTATATAGGCCTGTACACCTTTAACGATCCCTCAAAAATTGGCGCTCGTTTTAAGTTTCCGGGTATGGGTTACGTGATGGCCGCTCTAACAGAAAATTCGCCAATAATGACTGAATTATTTTCTTGTATACACTCATCTGCTTTTCCTAACTTTATCATTTTTTATATTTATTGACGCATCCATTTTCAAAATTTACTGCTGTACTCTACGTTTTGTACAGAGATTACTGCAGTCAGTTTTGATAATGGAGGAAATACGAAACGTGCCAACAAATATGTAAGGAGATTACTTTACTCAACAAAATAATAACATCCTTCACAGAAATAAGAAAAAGTATATATGTAATTACAATTAAACTTATGAAATATAACTTAGCTAAGTTGTGATGTTGAAGCAAATTTAAACTTACTTTCCGTATCGCTAACAGTAGAGACGGAGTCTTGGCTCCCTTCTGGAAAAAACAAAAACAATACAACTTAATTTACTTTTATTTTTAAATTGCTCATAAAATACTTAATGTTTTAAAATTTTAATTGAATTTAAAATTTTTATTAATTCATGTGTGAAAAGTATACTCCCGTTAATTTTTCTGATTCTTATTTTTTTAGTATATCTACCATGATGTAGGTTATATTCAACGGATTTTGGTGTGTTAAGAAATCATCTACCTATAAGCCTAGTAAAATACTTTCAAATGTTATGTTTGAACCGAATAGGTTCAACTTTTTAGAAATGCTAGAACACTAGTTTCCATTAAGTTAATGGCTCATTTACAAGTGGAGATTTGCTAAAAGTTTCTTTACATTACTTTTGTAAGATTGTCGTAAAAGCTGAAAATAAAAAGTTATGAATTCTTAAGATTTTAAATGTCCGCCATTTTAAAACTGTTGAAAGGATATTGTTTTAGACGGTTCAACATAAACATAGATGGTTAACTGTAAAATTGTCTAAGATATTACCAAAACGTTTTCGTTCCAAGTTTGAATCATATCAGACGAAAACTTCGGAAGATAAAAGTGTGAATTACATTGAACAATTATTGTTCATTCATTCTATTCAACGGTTTCTAGAATATACATTGTTCCGACGTTTAAACAAATTTGTATTTGGAAGATACAAAGTTGATGTAGCTCGAGGTTAGTAAAAAAGTGATGTACATCGACCCCTCAAAAAATGATAGAGTTTAGAATCAGTGTTCATTTCAATAGTTCCAAGCTTGAGATTTAGTGTGATGCTGTTCCAATTATTCATTCATTTTCCAGTGGAAATTTTCCAATAATTAGGCTATAATTAATACCGAATGACGACTCTATATTATTGCTTTTGCAGTTGTATAGTGTTTATACAAAATACGTTTAATATATTTAAAGTTATTTATAGGCTAAAACGTCCATGCAAATGTTAAGCAAAGCAACTGAAAATGTATAGTCTACCAACATTTTGTATTTCAAACATTTAATCACATTATAAAATCAGATTTTGCATCAGATTTGTAGCCTACATAATATTAACTTATTATTAATAAATATTTTAATTGAACCTAATCACAAAGTCTAAACACTTACACTTTCGTACTTGGGCCTACACACATCAAAATGTTTTTGAATAATTCGTTAAGGTTAAATGTATTGATTACTGTACAAGAAATATTACATGATCAGCTGTATAGATAAAGTCATATTTGTTCAGCAGTTTGTTTATACTTACTGTTCAGCTATTGTTATTTATATTATTGCTAAATAATATAAAAATCATACTGATCAGCTGTTCCCTGGTAAATACAAAATGACTATAAAACACGACGACTTGAAAACATTAATGTTTTTCACTATTACCAAAACTAAAAGAAGAAAATGTAACAATTTACATATTTGTGTAGTTTGGGAAAGGTAAAGTTTTCAATTGATAAATACCTAATTAACATACCGTTGATTGGTTCTCTCAAATTAAGAGTGAGTACATACACAAAACGTGTTCCATATAAATAACACTAGAAAATGTCAGAGCTTTATGCATTTTAAAGTTCTTCAATTTTAAAATGATAAAGCTACAGATTTTATATTTTCCCGAAATATTGAATGGTTTAGGCTTAAAATTACTATATTTGACATGAGACTAACTTAACGGCTACTATTGTACTAAATAAGAGTTTTTACAAAATAATTCATTATACAAATATCGTTAAGTCATTCTTCAAAATTCAATTATTTTGTTTAAATACAGTGATTTGTTTGATTTTTATATTTTTGTGAATATCTGTTGCAGAAAATATGTACCATTCGAGCAAATTAGTTAAAAATAACTACGAAAAAGGAATTAACGAATTAACATAAGACAGAAATTTCAAAAGATCGAATTATTTTTAAGTCAGTAAAACACAATAATATTTAAATATTACCGTAAGACATCTCTTCGTTATATTTATTCTCTTCAGCATCGTCTCCAGTCATTAGAAAGCAGCACAGAACTGCAATTAGCAAGAATTAATTTATTAATTAAATCAATAAAATGTAAATAATTCTGTCAATAACCAACATTCAAAATATGTTTTTAATCACAACAATACTCTGAATACTTTTTCTTTATTCACAACATTTATTTATTCCCTCTTTGTAAACCAAAATATATTTTACACTTGCATTCCTTTTACCAAAACTATAACAAAATTAAAATAAAACACATTTGATAGTTTCATGCTTGTGTGTATTTGTTAAGCCCCAGTGCATTAAGTGTAAATGAGTACAAAGAATATAGTGATTGCACGAAATGAAGAATTACCTAAAAACTTAGAGGTAGTGTAGGATATCAGCTTGGACAAGCACATTTTGGGACGTTTTGTAAAGCAAGCCAATGATCGCCATGGCCTACTGAGCTCAAGTAGTAATTTTAGTTTTTGGTCGGTAAATTTAAGCATTTAGCTGGCGAATGTATGAATTTAGGGAGCTGGTTGATATTAGGATTTCTAATAATATCCAAAGAAACATTTTTTTAAATAGAAAATATCCATTTTCTTAATGTCCAATAGTAATTTGTTTTTTTTTTAAATTTTTTTAAATGAAACTAGTTAAGATTGATTTCCTGATCCAGAAAGTGGTATAGGCTATTCCAACGTTAGAAAATCGTTAGAGCGTTTTCTGTGATAATATGTACATATGAGGGTGCATACAAACATAGTTCACAAATATTACAGATATTTTAAAAATATTATTAAAAGTAAGGCCTATACTTGTATTACTGAATTATAAATGTTTTGCACTGATGAAAAACTACAATAACATTATGTTTAGTAGGGTAGATGTATTGATTACATTTTAAAATAAAAAAATGAAACTTACAACTCACTGCTTTCTTAAAATTCTTCCAAATCTTGCCCATGACTAAGTGTGGTGTTCTCAGTACGAGTGACAAGGAAGAAATGATATCAAATTTCTATAGTAACTTAATTTTAAAAGTTTAATTGTTAAAAATAATTAATAATGAGTTTTGTAGCACTGTACATTCTATCTGAATTATTATTAGGCCTATTAAAAACTATTTTGAAATTAACTTGGACAACGCCATCCAGCGACATCAGTTCAACCGTTTCAAAATTGAGGTCATTTCAAATTTAAAAAAAATATTTTTTTTTAGTTTACGTTGTTTTGAAAATATAATTTCAACAGTATGTCTAATTTGCACAGTAATCTAAATTCAACAATTTGGATATATTTCGAAACTTTAATGTGCTTACTTTTCAGGCTATGTGACGAGTCTGTATGTTGGTATTTCAGTTTTTTAATAGTTATATTTATTTAAAAAAGATTTAATATTTGAAACATAGACATAGTTAATGAATACAAACACATGTATTAAAAAGAATTTCATTTTATACAAGAAACATGACAAATATTACAGAATTGTTAGTGGTCACACTTGTCAAAAAACTAAACTTATAAACAAATTTTTAAAAATTAATATTTACAAATGTAATCGGAATCAACGTTCATTGCTTCAGCTTCGTGCAAACAGTTTGTGCAAACAGCGGTCATCTCGCTGCGATTCTTAAAACATTCTTATTACATTCTTTGCAGACAATTTTGGTTCTGTTATTTTTGTGTGGTCCGTAAATATGACAAATAGGTCTACGTGTTGGTACTTGAGCCTGTTGATTTTCCAATAACTTATATTTTTCCCAAAAAAACTTGGAAGAGTTAGGATTGTCGCTTTAGCTTTCAAGTCTCCACTCATGAAACTGAGTGCCAATTTTTTCAAAAAGTTTCTTCTTCGCTCACTGTAATCCAGATGGTTGAATTTGTAAATTATATTTGCATTTATTCCGACAACGTCTAAATGCCGATAAAAAGCGCCATTGTCCAACCTCTCATGCTTCGGGATGTCGAGTAACTGGCACACATTTGATCGTCAGTATCAACGCCAAATTTTGTAGCGTTATAATCCAAATTTACAATTGACTTTTTGGAATCTTCATCAATAGAATAGAAATACCGTTAAAAATACTAAACAAAAATACTAAACAAAAAAAAGGGTAAAAGTGACTATGTATGCTCAAATATAGTGAGAATAACACTGCGAAAGCAGTTACAGGATTGGGTGCGCCGCGGCAACTTTGCCCGCAGACGTAACTATCTCGCATTCATACCTTATTTCCACACGTACTGAAAATAAGAAGGTATTATTTTTATACAGTTCTTGTCCCTCAAATTGGTCTTGGCAAACACTCAAAGCCATAAAAACATTTCTCCATCGATACCTACCGTAAGATGCGAAAATAAAAGATTGCGGCCAATTTGCCGCTAGCGCGCCCACTTAAGAGTTAACAAGTAACACCAGGCAAGATGATATAACCCTTGTGGGTATTCCCTTAGCAAGAACGTTTTAGATAGCTTTCCACATAGATTAGCGGCATTATCTTTTGCAGAACGAAACTTAGGAAAATTATGGAGCTCATTATCACAATATACAGTTAATGGAGCACATTAACAGTACAGGTATGTACCACGGAGAAGCCGTGTGTAGGCTGTGCAGTAAAGATGAGGAAACTGTACATAATTCATAATTGTGAGGCTCTTGCTAGCTGGAGGCTAAGGGTTTTTTTCCGGGACTCTCCAGTATAAGGAGCTAGTCAGTGGATTGTTGGCATTTACTGAGGACACCAATCTGCTGAAGTAGCACTTTTGAGGATTAGTTACACAATAAATCCGTCGATCGCAGTGTCTTGGGTTTTGTAATCCCTTCTTCTAGTTTTAAATCTAATCTAATCTACAATTTGCAGATTTGATTCAAACTTGACATAAAAATCAATCTTAGTAATTATTCTGATATGTTTGTTTTTCATCCTAATCTGTCCAACAGGCTCAAAATGGCAGCCGTAATAAATATTTAAAAATTTATAAATTTTTAAATCTTACACTTTTCACAACTAAAATTTAAAATCTGCATAATGTAGAATTTCAAATTTTCAAATTACATTGTATTAAGTTTGTGAAACTGACGGTGGTCAGGGTTCCTACCCATAATTTCAGTGTAATATAGAAATTTAAAAATGCTAATATATACAGATTTTAATGTTGCTTGAAATGGTGAAATAAGATTTTAAAAAATTCTATTATTATAATATAGTTGCAGAAATGCTTACATCACGTCAGCGAGACATCTGCGTGCAGCGATACTGGACAGTTTTAGAATTCATATTCTGAATTTTCTGCTTGATTTCTTTACGTGATCTAACTTTGTGTTTAATGTAATATTTAAACCTTAATATAAACACTATTTACGTTTGTTAATTCTCAAGAATGTGGTATTTAAATGAATGCTTATGTGATGTTTGGTATATTCATATTGTTATGGCGTATTCGTGCATTTGTCTTTATTTTGTGTGTTTGGAAAAATACATTGTTTTACGTGATTTTAGTTTTTTCAGTATTTTATTAGTTGTTATATAACAGAAATTAGATAATTGAGGTCGATAATTGATCCATACTCTCGAAACATCGTGTATTATTTCTATATACAAATTGCAGTAAATGTAAACAACATTAAAACAACATTTATGTTAGTTATTTTCTCTTTTCAATATATTTCAAATTCATTATTCTGCTTTTAATTTAGGCCTTTGGACCTCATTATATTTTAAATTAAACTGTAGTTCAAAGAATAGTAAATATACCGCGCAGTATATTTTTAATTAATTGGCTCTTTACCACTCCAAGACAGCTCTCGGTAAATGTAATATATTTATAAAAACTATTACTTGAATAACTTTATATTGTTAATTTTATGCTCTTTCTCCTACATTGGTCTACATTGTGATAGGACGAGCCACTATTAAAAGAAATATTCAACAAGTACATCTGTCATCGTTTATTCAGAAGCCGTCATCATAAAAAGGAAATTATAGAAAATAAATCTTGCTCATATTTGATTGAGTTTTATACAAGGTAATATCGTACCAAATTTCAAAACAGTCGGTCAATGCATTTAACCAAAATTGCGTAACAAACAGACCAAATGACGAACGGACGAGTTGAAAACGAAACTCCGCGTCGTTCGGTCAAACATTAGTTTTAAATTTAAATAATGTCCCAAATTTAATTAATTATTGGAAAATTAAATTATCGCGGCAAGCAGCTGTTTTGCCGACGTGATGGAAGCAAATTTTCAAAAGTTTTTTCCATCTTTGGAATTTCGATTTCACCATCATAATGAACATTAAAATCTGCAAATCTTAGTATTTTTATCTTTCAAATTAAATTAAAACTATCAAAATGTTCCCTGATTGCAGTAAAAATATATTATAAAAAGTAAAAATGATTCTGGAATTTCAAAATGCTAAATGAGGAGTTTTTATGGCTAATTACAAATGTAAAATAAGGTTTTCTAAAATAAAGATTCATTTAAGACAAAATTTATTAAAAATAATGTGATCATAATCTAAAAAGTGAAGTCTGGAAATAAATTACAAATATCCCGTGACAATTTTATTGATATATTTCCACCCTACTTTGTCTATTACAACAATGCTATTATTGCGCAGTGTACCACTTCACTAACCTTAATTTTCATTTGCTCCACCACCCTCTATTCTTTTCTTCATCTTATCGCTGAACCTCTCATTTGACTTTGCTAATTGATTTACTAAGAAGCTCCCAACCTAATCTAAACACAATCATAATATAATTGAAGGTCATGTTCAACAACTCATCCCTCTCTCGCTAACAACTTGTTTAATTATTTAACTAATTGCTGCAAAGTCACTTTTATAACAGGTTCATTTCAAAGTTTATTTCTGTTTGTTTTTGTTCATTGTTTGTTATTCAATATTTAACTACTGGACCAATTATACCTGAGATAAACACTATACTATTCCAGTTTAATTGTATAATAGTGACTTTTTAATAATACTGTATTTTATTAAAATATGACAGGACCCTGTTTTAGAGTATCGAGTAGCAAAAGTTTTATGTCTTGGCCTAAAACCATAAATTGTATAATATTGTCTATAGAAATATATCAAAATGAAATGAACCTATTCTGATTTTGAAAATCGACTTTAAATTTTATTGTCTACATTAAAATTGCAGGCAAAGCCGCAACGGGTAACAGCTAGTTAAACATAACTACAGTCAACACATGCCACAAAACTAAAAACTAATTATTATTTTCGGCTGGGTAAGTAGTATAATAATGTTTTGTAAAACTGGAATAAGCCTAAGTTTATCTCAGATACCTAAACCATTTTCGTACCAAATTTAATATCAATTGGTCAAGTGATTAAAGCACTTGGTGATTAAATAACAAACAAACTTTCAGAATTATAATATGAATAAGATTACAAAATATAGATTTTTTTCGTACACTGTTAATTGATACATAAACTTGAATTAAAAAAGAAAATGCATTTGTTAAAAAAAATATTATTAAAAAACATATAAGGGTAAACTGGTAACAATAAATTTAATAACTTATAATCTATGTTACAGTTAAGTACAGTACAAACATTTTAAGAAGTAACTATTAATAATGAATTATTCATAGATAAACATAATTTAATAAATGATGACCGTATGCAATTGTGTCATCAAATTGACCTTCATCGCAAATAAACCTTTGGTCATCAAACACACTTAAAGCAAGTTTGTTAATTGTACACATTGTTTTGTTGATCGAAATATTCTACATTCTTTTTTATATTGCTATGGTATTCTAAACAATTTTTGTACTCTTCAAATGATATATTGTTTTTTATAACAGATTTGTTACACCTTTTGCTTGTTTACGTTCATGTATACTGTCATTATTTTTACATTAGAAACTGTACAATTTTGGACGTAAGCCAACGAATTCAGTAATAGGCTGGATGTTACACTTGTCTTTAAATTTTCCTAACACCTTTTTTGTTTTCTTCAAAATAACAATAGTGATTTTTTGGATAATCGGATGTGTCTAAAAATCCTTTTTAGTCATCTTCTATCATATCTTTATAAAAATCATCAGTTAATATTTCTAAGAAGGAAGCATCTGTATCAACGTATAAAATATTAATTTTATTTATGTCATATTTTTACGTAACACGTTGTAAAAGAAGTCATACATAAATGCTTTACTAAGTTCTAAAACACGGAAACTTGTGTATTTGGGTTTATTAAATAAAACAGATTCTTTAGCGCTGCGCACTGGGCAGTTTTTCATGGTAAATAATAGATTCAAGATAAGACAAACGGCAACATAGCGTCAAAAGTGAAACCTGAATCATCTCCTACTGATAAAATATCAAAAATTTTAATTTTATTTTAAATTAATTCCTGGAATTTCGTTGATCTCAATATTCAAAGGTACAATACATAATTGTACTACAGGAGTGTCAATGGATCGACATATTTTGCCGATACCAAGAAATTTCCGTTATAAAGAGATCCTCATTTGAGAGATTTTACTGTTTTTTTCCTTTTACTTAAAAACAAATTTAACGACTTTTGGAAACGTATTCTAAAATTAAGTGACTAATCGTAAATGCACATTTCTAGGTTTCATGTAAAACATCTTAAATTGTAAAGGAAATTCGCTTATAAAACAAACATAATATAGGCTGCATATTACAACAATATTTTTGAGAGTTTTTGTAAAAATATTGTAGTAACTTGTATATAGATTGAATGTATGCAGTAAATATGTAAACAAAACAGGGCGTACTCTGTTCACCAATAACTTTCAGTTGAATACTTGATCATATGTTTAAAGTCCTAAAAGTTAGGCAAACTTTCTGTTTTGTATAAAATATGCCAAGAATCTTTTTGAAGACACGAGCAATTTTTGCATCCACTAGAACTTCAAAGGACGTACACATTCTTTGGTACAAGCATCGTTAATGGCACAACTGCTCAAAAATCTTTACAATAACTTTCTTTCAAAATCAAAATTTTATTAGTTTTTTTAAAGTATTAAACATAAAATATATTTTTTTAAAATTACCTTTCGTTTTGTTAGCTTATTTTAAAACAAGGTTTATCAAAATTGTGAATTTAATAAAATCCATAGTTTGTTTTATCTTCAGATAAAGATACAAAAATTAATGTTTTAAAAATATTATTAACCTTTATTTGGTGTTTCTATTCTTTCAAAAAATCGAATCTGAAGATATAGGCAGGAACCTATGAAAACCGGACTATTTGCTTAAAATCAGTTTTTTAAGATTTAACTGTATTTTAAAAAAATATGAAGTTTTTTTTAAATATCAAATTTGAACAATATATTATTTGGAAGTTCACTGAAAATACAGGTAAGCCTATGACTTGAATTATTAATTCTAATGTGACTAAATGATGAACCGTTTTGACAAATTCAAATATTTTAAAAATATTTTTCAAAGCTTATATTTTTCGTTTTGCAAAAATTTAGTTCAGTAGCGGATATTTTGATTCATAATTTATACGAGAAAGTTTGTGTAATGTTTATTTAATTTAAAAAAACAAAAGAGCCAAAAAATTATTCCGTAACAATGCCTACACGCCAGTCTGTAGGATGTTTTTATATTAAATAAGTGTCAGTTGTAGCAACAAAACACATTCTTGAAGTAATACTACAGCATGTTTTTATATCTTCAGATTTCAGAAAACAATAATATTCCACGACCCTGTGTTTACTGTTAAGGTTAAAACTTTCAGCGAGATGTCAGAAAAGTAACACAAACGTTGAAGTTCTCATTTTATTAAACTCTTGCTTTCAGATCCGTCAGATCTTATTTAAAAAGGAAAATATTTTCTTTACATCAAAAGAATAGATTATTTCTTAGTGGAAAGTCTGTTCTCATGTTAACTAGGCCTACTCGTTCTTTTCCTTTTTTAGCACAGCAGCAGAAAATAATAATTTAACATTACGATTATCTTTCAATACTATCAAAACAAGAGAAATCGTCCTTATTTTAATCTTATGAAAAAAATATAATAAATTCTAGTGGTTACTTATTGCACTTTAATAAACTTGAAGCCCATATTGTTTTGTGTAGTTCAAGAAACAATTCGTAAAAATATGCATTACAGTATTAGGCATAGTACTTTTTTAAATATATTGATTATATACAAATGATTCCAAGTATAACTTTTTTAAACAGCAACCATTACAAATTAACAAAACCAAAATTAAACTTTTATAATGAGGACTGAAAATAAACAAACTTCATAATGTCACAATACAAGACAAAGCCATCAAAAGTTCTTTTTCCGTACACGACCATGTTAGGAAACTAAAGTCTTAAAACTACAACCGACAAAACTAAAAAGACCTTAAAGCACATAAACATAGGACAAAGAGCACTGTGACAAAGTGTAAATACAAAGAGGAAACCTCTTTTTGCCACAAAATAAAAAGAAACCAATTTAATATAAACAGAATAAATTATCATTCAATTCGTCTTACTTTATCTTCATCTATATTTCGTGTAACATAGCTATCTTCAGAAGGATACCAAACAGAAGTGACTGATATCTCTTTAAAGATATGTTAACTATGGTACTGAAATGTACATCAAGGTAAAATAAGTTGATTTGTTTTAAGTTTATTCTGCTTATATAAAATTAGTTTCTTTTCTTTTTTTTACAAAGACGACTTTTTTCTATTTATAAATACTTGTTTGAAAAGAAAAGATTTTACGTTATGTAGAAGAATATTTTGCTACAATTTTTAAATAATATTTAACTACTGTTGACATATTATATTATGTATGGTGAATGACAAGATATAAGCACTTTCAGCTATACGGTTTGTTTAATTACTGTAAATATAGTAGTTTATCTATGACCAGTGGTTTGGATAAAGATATAAACACGTTCAGCATCAACTGTAAATGAATATTTGTGGTTTTATATCATCAGTGGATATTTATAGTTTTCTCTCATCAGCTGTCAATGGCTATTTTAAAATATAATCTCACCATATTCCAATGCATCTTCTTTGAAAGTAGCTAACTAAGAATAAAATATTTCTAAAAAACTATAAACACTGTTTTGTAAATAACTGAGATATTTAAGAAATTGTATTACGTGCTCGTTTTGAATCGGGAAAAAGCTGAAATATTTGTTATGGTGGATACAAAAGAGGTAAATGGGAACACTTACTCATTAATGTAAATTAACTATTATTGCTTATTAATTACTCCACCACACCATCCAGGTATCAGAGGTGTGTTACCTACTAAATTTACAGAGCTTAGTGACTGGCCTTTAATACAGTTCTTGAGAAATTTGAAAAAACGACCAGTAGGAAAAGTGATTTAAACTTTTTAAATACAAAATTCGACTATCGATATACACAGAAGAAAAATTTCAGTGAATTAAAAACACTGACAAATTCCTCGGATTATATACATGAATTAATGTGTACGACAAACTAAGTGTTAATGTTTTTTTTATTAGAGTTTTATGTAAACAATATTTTTCTTACATCAAATACAAAATTAACTATAAGCCGGCGTTATCCACCACCACGTGTCCATAAGAACTGAAACTAGTTGCTAGAGACATTATACTAGCGAAACACTTTGAATGTGGCAGGGCCGATACTTATATCAGCACGTTCCGCAGATATCCGATTTACTTTTGTAAGAAGGAAACTGTGTTAGTTTTAACTAAGCAAATGCAGCAGGTCTGTAACTGGTGAATTTAATACGTGATTCTGTATTACGGGTTTTCCTTAAACGTTTTTCTACCTTACCCTTGTAATTAATGTAGACACAGTTCATGTATGTAATGTTATAAATTTTCTTTGCATTTGTAAATTTATCCAGTTTTTTTTGTACCGCGATTATTTTAAATTGCGACTAAATTATACGATTATGTATTAACAGTAATCCTGTAATATTTATAGAAATAAACACAGATAAACAGTATTATGAACAGAACCCACCAGAGCATAACTAATTCTTTTAAAACAAAGGCGTTTTCTGATTGTTTCTGCACAAATGTATTCTAAAATGAATTTTCCGCTTTTAATATCTACATTAATATGAACACTGATATCTTGTTTTCCCAGTTGATGAATATTTTCCATGTTGAATGCGATTACTGTGTCCTGTGCACCCAGTTAGTGAGCCCAGAGCAGCCTTTTAGTTAGTTTTACAATTTAAAAACCTGCACGTTGTTTTCTGTAACCGTAATGGGATTAGAAGCGAAATAACTCTCTTTTCTGTTATCAATTCACTTTTTCAAATATTATAACAACATTTCTAATGCACGTTGCCCTCACAACAATCAACATTCCTTTAAATGAAAAAACTAAAATTAACCTCAAAATCAACTATCAATTTGCCGTAGTATCTGCTGTTTAATGTAAGTAATTTTTTTTTTTAACGTCCGACTATTGTGCACACGGGCTAATGCAGACGATGGGATGATTCATGGTGTATGAAAATACCAAGCCCTGACCGGGAATCGAACCCGGGTCCTCGGGGTAAAAGCCTAGTACGCTATCAACTAGGCCACCGAGGCGGCAATGTAAGTAATCTGTAGGAAATATAGTTTTTAATTTTACTAATTTTGAAAAACCTAATCTTATTTAAAAAAATAATAAATTTAATAAAAAAATATCGGATTATTTAATATTTGTGCTAAATGAACACATGTGTATTTGGTTCCGTTAGAAAACTTTAGGTAAATTAACGGGAAATTTGGAAGTATAACTTTTATTTCAAATATATTTAGTAAATCTCCTCATTGAAATATGTTTACTAATTTAATCTATACCAAGTACTGGGAAACGAAATCCTCTGTATATTTGTTTATTATACAGAATATATTATATACATTCTATATATACAATTATACAGAATAATATTATTTTACTTATTTTTGTAATTATGTTCTTCTAATTACAAAATTTTCTGTATATTTTCTTTTATAATTTATGTTTTTATAATACCTTACTAAAAAGAAAAACAGTAAAACGATTTTTCATTTAATTACTTTTATATGGCAGTGTGTATTAAATAGGACCTATACATACATGAATATGAGTGTATGCTTAAATGTCTTAACATTTCACATACACACACACACACACACACACACGTCATTGTATTCTTATTATATAACGGTTAAAATAGTACAAAAAATCAAATGCTGGCTGTCTACGTAATTAACATTCAAATTACGAAAATTAAAGTTGGAGAAAAATAAAACTTGATTTGAATTAAAATCTCACCACATTCCCATCCCTACTTATCCTTACTTTTGACTTACACATTTATCATGCAGATTGCCGTTATAAAGTAGATGCCACAAAGAATGAATTACAATTGGAATTTGGAATTAAATTTTTCCTTAGTTCTCAGCAGACAACTTTGGTTGTTCCTGGCTTTATTTCCATGTGTTATTAATTATTTCAAATGGGTATAACGATGTAGTAAAATTTATTTAATGATATTTGTGTACTGTTTTATGTACGTTTTCTTTAAAAGTACAAAATAAATGATCTAATGTTTTAAAAGTTATATTGTTAGCATGTAATAAGTTAATTAGTAAATAATATAAATAAATATTATTTGATTAAAATGTCCGTTAATTTGCTGCGCTTGATGTTTCACCATATGATAAACGACTCTTGAATAAACTCTGCAGAGAGCTGAAGCAAGTTTTTTTAGATATAAAAAAATGAAATTTTGACAAGTTACCTGTCCAATCTGACTGACGATAAGAATACCGATTAATCCTTATGGAAGGCAACTAAATATCTAAAAAGGCCAAAATTCATGTACCTCCAATCCGTAAAGAAGATGGGAAATGGGCAAGGACTAATGCAGATAAAGGACTAATGCAGAGTTCATTGCACAATATATTGGCTGACACTTTTAAGCCGCACACCAGACAAACAGCAAACGAGTACTTACCAAGAATAAAGAATAGAGATATGACAAAGTTGAAGCCTGTTACTCCTAAAGAGGTAGCAAAAGAGATTTCCAATTTAAGCTTGAAAAATGCTCCAGGCTATGACCTGATAAAGGGATGATCAGTAAAGGAGATACCACAGAAAGTAATAGTTAAACTTATTCATTTTATCAATGCTGCATTTCGATTGTGCTATGTACCAATGCAATGGAAAATTGCTAAAGTTATAATAATACCAAAACCTGGTAAGGCACCTAATGATAAAACATCATATCGGCCAATATCATTGTTACCCATAATTTCTAAGATCTTTGAAAAGTTATTATTAAAGCAACTTAACCAAGTTATTGAAAGGAATAATCTGATTCCAAACGATCAATTTGGATTCAGAGACAAGCATTCAACGATTGACCAGGTTCATAGAATTGCCAGCATTTTTGAAAATGCACTTGTAGAAAAACGAATCTGTTCTGCTGTGTTTTTGGATGTTTCTCAAGCTTTCGATAAGGTTTTCCATCGAGGATTGGAATACAAAATGGAAAAATACTTGCCAAATTATTGTCAATTGCTGAAGTCCTATATTTCAGGAAGACACTTTCGAATCAAGTACGAAGATAGTTACTCTGATTTGAAGCGGATATCTGCCGGAGTTCCACAATGAAGTGTGTTGGGGCCCTTCTTATACTTGCTTTATACAAGTGATATCCCAGTCTGTGATGAGGCCATCGTTGCTACATTCACAGATGATACTGCTGTTATCTCAGAAGGAAATAACATTGAGGAGTCTACTCGAAGGCTGCAGATAGTTGTCAATGGAATTTGTGATTGGACTAAAAAATGGCTAATAAAGCTGAATGAAACAAAATCTCTTCATGTTACTTTTACTAACTGAAAATTAAATTATCTTCCCGTGGTTATCAATCAACAAGTGATCCCACAAAATAATAATTCAAAATACTTGGGCATGACACTGGACGCAAGACTGAGCTGGAAGGTACATGTCAAAAAGAAAAGTAATGAACAGAATCTGAAACAAACGAAAATGCATTGGCTTCTTGGGTGACATTCTGAGTTGTCAGTTCACAATAAACTATTACCTTATAAACAAGACCTAAAACCCATCTGGACATGGACCGGTGTGAAGCTTTGGGGCTGCACGAAAAGAAGCAATATTAAAATTACTCAAACGTTTCAAAATAAAGTACTGAGAGACATTGTTAATGTCTCATGGTACATAAGCAATGTTGATCTTCATAAGGATTTACAAATTGCTACAGTTCATGAAGAGGCTCGGCGATTTGCTAGGAAGCATGAAGAAAGAATGCATAAGCAAAATAACATCGAGATGCTATAAGTTCTCGACAATTCGGTTCAAGTTCAGCGGTTGGACAGGTTAAACCGTTTGATTTGGACTAAGACAAGATTCATACAAGTGTCACAAGATCAAGTGATTTTTGGACAGTGAAGTGCGTCATGGGATGTGCAACCAACTAACGCTTTCATTTCATAGATATATTGATAGATGGACTAAGTTCAGTTTCAATTAATAATAATAATAATAATAATAATAATATATATACATACACACACACACACACACACACACACACACACATATATATATATATATATATATAACCTAAAGACCAGGATCGGTGCTAATTTGAAAGTCCCGAGTTTTGATCTTAACGTTCCTCAGTGGAAATTCGTTATAAATATAACTACATTATTTGCCACTTATTTAAACTGATATTAATTTTGAATAATTCTATTCCCTAAGAAATTAAATCCTGACAATTGTCGATATAATTTTAGAATTTCGATTACATGTTCAACTACAAAACAAAGTGCAAATATTTCTTACATTTGAAAAAATTGTGTTTGAAACGAATAAACTGCTCATTATGGTAACTTGTCCAACCTGCAACATATATTTTTTTATAAAAAGATTTTTTATATTTGTTATGCAGCCAAAATTTGTGTAACAGTTTCAAAATGGCGGTTTTCCTTTCAGTAAAATTAAAAACTGTTTATACTAAACGGTTTTTAAATTTTATTTTACAATTAAATAAAATTAAAAAATATCATTTAATTTGTTTTTAATTCCTGACGTCGGTTATGATTAAATTATTTTTGTCGTTCTTGTTAAATACGAAACACTCGCGAATTATGTTATTAGTTTTTGAGAGACTCACTTCCACCATGTTAGCGAGACAGGTGCGTGAGCGATTACTCGTATATCGATTATAATAAGACAACAATAAAGCGTTACAGTTTTGCTATTCATGTAAACTTCCTGTTTAACTTTGCATCTTTTTAATTAAAGCCGGCAAAATCACACTCTCAATGGCTCGGCTAAATGGCGTGCATTAATCTCAACATGCTAATTTACATACAAATCGTTTTAAATGCAAAACTAAAACTAAATTCTGCATAATATTTACATTATGTAAATTAGGAGCTATTCGCGTCTGTATGGTATGCAGATAGTTTCTTTGCCTTAATATATTGTGCAACTCAACATACACACCTGTGTAGACATTTGTGATGTTAATAAGTATTTTGGTTGAATTACTAAGAAACAATCTAACATCAGCCATAAACACATCACACTTTGTTACACACGATTCTGTGTACAGGAAAATTGTTTATATTGTAATATTTAAAAGAATAAAACTTAAAAACGATAGTATATATGATTTAAAGTTGATTTAATCATACTGTTTCTATGTAAACTACACTAAGTTTTTATCTCGTGAAAATATCCCGTTCTTAGACAAGTCATTCGCTGTAAATACGAAGATATGTGTAAAATGCAAATTTCGTTTTATCCAATTTTATCCATTTAGGGATTAAATTTTAGTAAATATTTTCTATGTGCAGCTCAAAAATTAAAGGTAAATATATGGGTGAAATTTTAATTCACTTCGACTTTTGGATTTGAAGATGAAAAAAATAAATATAAATTTCCGTTTTATCACATTTTAACCCTTTCATGTTAACATTTCGGGAAAAAAAATTTTGTAATCTCCAAAATCTAAGGTAGTCGTGTAAAATTTCGACTCTTTTATTAGATTACATTACATGACTTACTAGAGGAACGGATTATAAAACCCCAGGCACTGCGATCGACGGATATATTGTGCAACTAAACCTCTAAAGTACTAGTTTAACAGATTGGTGCCCTTAACTAGATCATCCTGTTGGAGGCTGCTAGGGCCTGGAAACAAAAACCCTAAGCCACCTGCTAGCAAGAGCCTCATATTCATAAATTATGTGTTCTGCAGTTTCCTCCTCTTCTCTGCATAACCTATACCCGGTTTCTCCGTGGTACGTACCTATCCTGTTCATATGCAGCCTCAGACCACCGTGTAAAGTAATAAGCCCCATGACTTTCCTGGCTTGTGCTCTGGCCGAAGACGTCTGCTGCCTCTCTAAGTCCTCCATGTGTAATCTTACCCACAAGTGCTTTGATTGTTGCCGAAACCCTTCTTAGTGAGCACTGAAGTGTCACTATTGAACCAAAAACTAAGTTACAGATAGGTGGTTTGATGATGGAGCCAGGCGCCAACAAAACCCATAACCTAAAGAAAGTAAATATAAATGTACATCGCTAAGACAGATTTACCTAAATCTATAGTAGCGATAGGCCTTAAAACTACATTTAAATGTTTCAAGACACGAATTAAAAGAAACCCAGATCTCTGTATAAAATAAAAAGTGATTTTTGACTATCTTTATTTTTAATGAGTAATTAAAATATTTTATAAAAATTGTAATTGGAGTTTATTTTTAACCTAGAAAATTGTTATTTTTATGTATGTTTTACTACCACAAACAATATAAAAGTTCATTTTACATACAAAAAACCTGTATTGTATCAGCAAATACAATATACAGATTTGCACAGTAACTAATCATTTAAAAAAAATTGTATATCAGTAATTGATGTTTCAATAGGCATAATGTACAGGAAAACCCTTAAAGGCATAATGTAAGAAAACCCTTAATTCAATCAAATACAATTATCAAAAATATATGTCTCACACAACCTTCTATATAAAAGTAATTTTTAAATATTATAAACTATGTAAAAGATTTCTTACAATAATATTGTTCCATAAGTATTTTTAGAAAATAATTGTTTCTGAAACTAAGGGCGAAACAATTTTACAAACTCTCGACCTATTCACCTAAGAGCCATTCTCTTTCTACAAAAAATGCAGCTTTTGTTTGCTGCATATTTTTATGGCAATCAGCTACTTATTCCGTGTTTCAGAAATGAAATTAATCACCCAGTATAAAAACCACGGCTAATATTTAAATGTTATTATTAGTTTTATAAGTGGAACTCATAATTTGTTAAATAATTACTTTAAATTATCAAATAAAAATATATTTCAAGAGAACCAGAGACTATCTTTGCAAAAGTATAAGCTTTTTACTGAATAGTAAATGTTTTACAGTTAAAAAATATCATTTTCGCGATACTTTATTTTCATTCTTACGAAAATGTTTTTAGTTTACCAATACAACGTTTTGTAAATAGGATAAATTAATTGTTTGAACATGAAACAACAATGGTTAAAACTTGAAATGTGCACAGATCATGAAATTTTAAAACATTGCTGGAGAAAGGTTTTACCCAAATTTTGTAGGCAATAAATAAGATATGCCATTTGAAAATTTCAATTAAAGTGTTTATAATGATGATAAAACACAGGCGTAATATAAACGTTATTATTATAAACTTCCAATTATCTCTATTATATATATATATATATATATATATATATATATATATATATATATATATATAATATGTGTGTGTGTGTGTGTGTGTGTGTGTGTATTAATGTATGTTTTAGCTTAATCTTTTTTGAGCTACCTCGGTGGCCTAGTTGATAGCGTAATGAGCTTTCACCCCGAGGAACTGAGGTCCAATCCTGGTCAGGGCTTGGCATTTTCATACGCTATAAATCATCCCATCGTCTGCATTAGCCCAAGTGTGCACAATCATCGGACGTTAAATACAAAAAAAAAAAATCTTTTTTTGCAATTTTTATCCGATTTAAAGCAAACTTGGCACAATAATCGATTTTCGGAATATCTTTTACAAGTTCGTCCCTCAGTTCGAACCCAGCAAAATCCGCTCAACGGTTTCAAAACAGCAGCCGTTTTTAAATCTTTAAAAATTCCAAACTTTTTTTTTAATTTTCTGATTTCATGATTGCTTTCAGCGTTAAATAGCCTTACTGCGTGACGTAGTATCAGTTGAAGCAAAGAAAACTGAATTTGATACGGTAAAGGTTCATTTTTTTATTTCAATTGCATTTTAAAGGTTAAAAATGCTAATATACACGTAAGTAAATTTAAATACCTGATTAAGATGTTGAAATTATAATTTCAAAAAAAAGGGATACAGCTGGGTGCGTTAATTATTACGTTACAGTTTAAGGATTTGAACATTGTAATTAGCGATACAACCTGAATAAATGAGCACTTTAAATTTTTCATATTTTATTGGTTATTCAAATGTACTTTTAAACATTTGCTCGTAAGTAGACTATTTTTATGAAAAGTAAAAATTTTTAATGACAATGATTACAGATTTTAACTCTGATTTTGTAATCAGTCATATCAGCAAAATGTTTAAGTTAAAAAGTTTGCTTCATATTTCCTGCTATTTTTTAATCTTTACCGGATATTAAATCTATCTGACCAATCAAAATATTTTATTCCGTTATTTTACTCAATGTTATTTAATTTTTTAAATTTGTTTTTATTGCGTTAGCAAGATTTCAGAAAGATAAACTTTCAAAAGTTTCCAGTTCTATAGACAAAAAAACAAAACGAATTCAATATTTTATTAAATTCAATGAATCGATTTAGAGAAATTTCCTAGGTAATTTCTTAACGGAAAAAGCAAGACGTTTTACTTGTGTGATAAAGTATTTTGTTTAAACTGTTTTTAAGTGATCTTATTCTATTTGCGTACGTTTTTATACCTATAACGTTCTGGGTAAAGGATTGTTACCGCCAAGTTATACAAAAAATTGTACACCTGTTAGGAGTAAGGCCGATGCACCATTTGTTAGGAGTACGGGGTCCTTCGAATAATTTTTTATCGGTGGTTCATTATAAAAATTACCTTTAATTATTTGATATGTGTTACCTTACAACTATTGTTGGTGGCAACCCCAAAAATGAACACTACTGTCTTATGTAAAATAAAACGTTCCCCAAAATATATATTAATCCCTTCAAACCAAAATAATAAAAGGGGGAAGAAGTGTACGCTAATAATCGTCTACTTACTTTTAGCGCCGATTTGCCACTTCTCGGCACCGCCCAGTTGGAACAGAAAAGCCACACAGTCTTCACAGAAAAGTCACCCGGAGTAAACTGACTTCCGGCCCCGCCGGAATCGACTGTTCTCGCCCTACCTCTTCCCCATGCTTTTGTTTCAACTGCTGTTCTACATACAGTGTTGCTTATTGCAACAGGCAGTACATCAGCAGTTTCGTAATTTCGCCTATGTTTTTTTTGTCAATATTGTTCATTCTTTGGCTGTGACCTCATTATCATATTCAAAACCAGCAACCAAAAACTAATATTTTTTTCTAAATCATAACACACCCTTTACCTAACTTCCGGAAACACGTGACCCTAATATAAAGATTAATCTTAAAACAGCTTTCTTTGCCGCTAAACGCCTTCTACATCAGAATATTTTCTGAGCACAAATTTCAGTCACGGCGAAAGAATATTCCCTTCACGGTTTAGCAGGACTATCAGCTATACATGATCAGATTTGAAAACATTTTCCTGTGCTTGAGACAGACAAATAGTTACAATTATTTCTTCCCATGCGAAATTGTTGACAAGTACAAGTATTATTTTCTACGCTGTAGCGTTCCGCCTAGTCAGAACACCATAATTGCAGCAGTGTGTACTTACGAGATAGTACGAGTGTCGGTTTTCAGGTATCCATAATTTAAAGTTAGCAATACTGTTATCTTAAAGTGCGTGACGAAGTGGTAAGAATTGAAAAAAAATTAAATATCGGTAGAAAATCAATCTGTGATGCTTTTAATAATTTTCTGCTTGTTCAACACTGAACCGCAACATTACAATGAAACTGCAAAAAAATTGGAAAATTTAATATATTTATACGACAGATGCCTAATCTAATCAACCGATTTTGATTAAAGATGGCTCATTTTATTCTTATTGGTTAAAGTATGTTCTTAATGCAAAACAGTAAAAAAAATTGTTAAAAATTATAAAAACAGTCAGAAAATATAAAAATGATTAAAATTTGAAACATTTTTTCCTTCCTACAGCATATATATATATATATATATATATATATATATATATATATATATATATATAATATATATATATATATATATATATATATATATATATATATATATATATATGTGTGTGTGTGTGTGTGTGTGTGTGTGTGTGTGTGTGTGTGTGTGTGTATGTGTATATGTGAGAGAGAGAGAGAGAGTGAGAGAAAGAGAGACCATTGTACAAAAATCTTTTACTAATAGCTTGGACAGATTCGTTAACCAGTATAAGTTTATTGTTTCAAAATCTTCATTTAAAAATTTAAAATTTAAAATTTGTTTGTAATAATTGTTTTTGCAAATCTGATATTACTGTCTTAATCAGCGTTACTAACTGCATAAATTAGTATCTTTTTTATCTATTGAACTTAAAAAATTATTTTCACAGCCCTAATGGTAAAATTTAGTATTTTAATTGAAATTTAAAATTGAAAACACTGATTTATGCAGAGATTAATGCTGATTAGGAATTTTAATCAGAATTTCAAAAATGACAAGATAAAGAAATCGTTTTTAAAATTCGTTTTCATTCATTTAGCGAGCCAGTTGCGTGCAAGGATTATTTTATTTTAAATTGTACATTTAGGATGTTTATTAGTACCAAATATTTATAGAGGATACAAAGACGACAAATCTATCACTACGGTCACAAGACCTTCTTGAAGAAATTAAGTAATTATAATATACAAATTAATTATTACTGTTCTATTTCCTAGTCATACACAGCTCTAAGTATCAAAGAGTTTCAAAACTTATGCATACACTGCGAGTACAGTTTGGCAACATTTCTACGCGAAATTCTCCTCTTAAAATATATAATCACTATTGTAGAGACTCCTTAGGAATTTAAAATATTTTTCAGGTATTAATAATATGCTCAATATAATGTATTAAATAAATCCTTAGGTTTTGATGAAAATTTAAGGTCAATATCATTCCTCAACTTAACGAACAATAATCGATTGGTTTTATAAAAGCCTGTGTTTAAGTTCCCCGTTTTAGTAAATTTCATGAGTTGTGACTATTGTGACTATTGTATTTACAATAATTAATTTCGTTGCTAATGTGGAGATAGCCAAAATTTACGGTAAGTGCTAACGACCCTTGTTTAACACATATAAAAGATCTTTTCGTTCGTATAACACTTTACAATAAAAAATATATAATTAATTTTAATCGACATTAAAATGTATGTATTTTTATATCGGATTACTTTCTTAAAATCTATTTCACTTTTGTAAACAGCGAGAAAATATTCGCAAATTAACATTTAAAATTATTACCTATTGCATTCATTGATTATGAAAGTGAACCTTGAATACGAAATTGTTGATTTCTGAAAATTGAATGTAGGCCTACTGTTTTATACTGTTTTATGCCAATTATTATACATAATTAAAATCTGATTCTCAAATAAAGTTTAACATAAAAGAGTTTGATTTTTTCAAGGTTTACATGGCTAACGTTTTTAAACGGGGTTTCTTTGGTAATGATTTTGTTCGGTAATGATTTGGTTTCCTCCCTTACGATCTCTATACTTACGATGATGACCGCTTTTATTATCTCTGTCCTTACGATGATAACCTCTCTTACGATCTATATACTTGAGATGATAACAGTTCTTACGATCTTTGTACTTTATTTGATGGCCGCTCTTAAATTCTCTATTCCTAAAATGATTACCGACCTTACAATCTCTATACTTACGATGATGACAGCTCTTAATATCCCTTTTCTTACGATGATGACAGGTCTTAATTAATCTATAGTTAAGATGATGATCTTAATATTTACGATGGTTATCGCGCTTACGATTTTGTATTTATAATGATGACCGCTCTTACGATCACTATAGTTACGATGTTAACCTCTCTTACAATTTATATACTTTCGATGATGACACATCTTACGATCTCTGTACTTAAGGTGATAACAGCTCTTACAGTCTATACTTTTATTAATAGCCGCTGAATAAATTTTCTATTTTTTAAGTTAAAGACCGCTCTTAAGTTCTCTGTACCGCTTAAGATGATGACCGCTCTTACGATCTTTATACGTATGTTGACGAATGCCCTTACAATGATGACCGCTCTTAAAATCTCTATAATTTAATTGAAACTCAATTAAGATTCTATATTTGAGTTGGTGAGCTATTTTAGCTCTCCTTACTTTAGGTCATGGTCGCGCTTACGATGATGACGGCTCTTAAAATCTCTTCTGGCTTTATATTTAAGTTGATGACCCATCTTAAGTACTTTGCCCCGCAGGGGGTGGAGACTAGCTGCAACTATTGACAGGATTTAGACGCTCCCGCGGTACCCGAATCTAACACATATTTACACTTACAACACTATACGTACGACTTTAAAACTTTACACTCGCACTTACATTTAGCCTCAATGTGCTTTTCGCCTTAAAATAACCAAAAAAAGTGCTTTGTACTTAAGATTATAGCTGCTGTTTTAAGTTGATGGCTGCATCTCTATACTTAAGTTGCTGATGGTGGCTCTTAAGCTCTCAGTGTATTTAAGATGATTGCCTCCTTAAGATCTCTATACTTTAAAATTATGACAACTGATAAGAAAAATTGCTATTAAAAAAATACTTGTCATTGAAAAACATCGAGAAAAAGGTCTTTGCTAGAGATAAAATGTGTTTTTTTACAAAAATAAGTAAAAGAATAAATTTAATTTATTGTTTTAAACGTAAATGATAACCTCACGCAGCTGTTTTACTGTAGTGAAAATGTAAGAAACACGTGTACGTCCCTGTTTTTTCATCATTTACTTTTTAATTGCGCACGTGTTTTTCATGTAGAAAAGTTACACAAATTTTGTCATTTTCATATAATTTTTTTCGATGTTATTATTATAACCAGATAGTGAAAATATTACACAATGAGTGTTAATGTAAACAATCTTTCGTCAGATCAAAAATTAATAACGAAATAATTTTTATAAAATTACTGAAATAATTTTGTTTGCATAATGTATCTATACAAACAGTTTACAGATACAGTGTCCTAATAAATTAGTACTCAGTGCCCTTAATACTCAATAAGACATTAAAATGATTTGCCATTAGTATCTGTTATGTATTTATAGAAGGGGATTATAGTTTGTGTTAATTTAGATGATAAAAACATCGTTACTAGAATGATCTTTAAAGGTATGATGTCACTATTTATCTATCTATCTAACTAACTATATATATATATATATATATATATATATAGAGCTTAACATTGTTTTTTGCAAAAAATAACCCTGACAATAACTTCACATTTAATTTATACCCGATTAATTTATTAAGTATTCAGATAAAATATTTTTGGTTCACAGTGATTTTTCGCAGTGATCAAGAGTGTAAGGGAAATTTATTTCTATGAGTTATTTCATTTTGACCAACTCATCCCCCACTTGGTGATCGTAAAATGTTTTGTTGTACCGTGAGACGAGAAAAATGGTGTGCCAATGCGCACATTAAGTTTTATCTTTGTTTAAAGCGTGACGTCAGTCACAGAGCAAAAATATAAAAGAACACTGCGGTTCCATGTTGACAAAAGTGCCTGTCATTGATTAAATTTTAAATGAACGAAATTAGATACAGGTTATATCATATAAAGTATTGTAAACTACTTTCTGGTATTATTTATAAGTACAAACAAATCGATTATACAACATATAATCGACATTGTTCACAAATAGCCTATTTACTGTGGCGACTGTACCAATAGCTCATTTGTCCAATGGAAATTAGCTAATAAATATACGCCACAAAATAAAAATAGTAACTAAAACAACGATTATAATAATAACAATTTCCAAGTTGTATTAAATTTATTTTTGTAAAAAGCTTGATTATAGATCCGTTTAAAGTGCAAAGTTTGGAAAATGTTATAAAAATGCATCAAACCTCTTTTTTATGTATGTTTTTGGAAGTATGAATCATTTTACTGCACTGAAAAAAAAACAAGTAATGCGTACAACATTATAAATAGTGCTTTAGGTTTGGAAGTATTGAACTCTTCACGAATAACATCTTGCTTGACTTAGAGGCATTTTATAATACATTATTACATCTTCAATATTTCACATATTCTTGAAGAATGGAGTCCAAGTTGGCTGATTTGTTTCTTCCATTGCATTATATGAGACAATTGTGGCGGGAGTTATTTTTCAAACCATTTTGTGTGCTATGTTGTCAGTGCTGCAATTTGTTTTGAACAATATTTCAACAATCGACCTTATATATTTAATTTTGTCTATAATAATTCAGACTTCGTTTAAGACTGGAGTTTAAATTTGTTGGTTCGTTTCTTCCATTGCATTATATGAGACATCTGCGGCTGGAGTTATTTTACAGTTTCTTGTGCTGAAGACTCAGTGCTCGTTGTTTTAAAGAATATTGTAACAATTTTTAAAGTATTTGCAGGTAGATTTAACTTTCATTTCTTGTAACTGTATCGCATTCACTGTAGAAAAAAGTTTTTTCCTTTGTTGAACATTAAGCTCCGAGATGTTAATCCATGTTTTTCTTTTCTTACCTAGTTGCCGTTCCACTGAGCGCATCCGACCCGGAAGGTCATTTAGCTCACGATATACGCTACCCGGGAGGCACCTGTACCGACGTACGGAGGCGACCTTCGTTTACCCCCCATAATTTTGAAAAAAATAAAAAATAAAATAAACGGGAAAACAAAAAAAAAAACATAGAAACATAAAATTTGGTCACGAAAATTTTGGACACGAAAATTTTGCATTATTGCCAAACGGGAGGAAAGGAACGAACTACATGCAGCAGAAAACGTGGTCTTGCACCTGTAAGAAAAAAAAATGTGTTTGTAGAAAGAAAACGTCTCTTATGTTGTTTCTTATGTTTTTATACTTTAAATATTGTACTTAATTTGTTTAAATAGAAATCGATCATAACAATTTTAAATAACTGATGCAAAAACTTATAATAGCTAAAACATTAATTTGTTTAAAATATCTTTATAGAATTTTATTCAAATTTTAGTTTCGTATGACGTTTCACAACTCAAGTCAGTTTAAGAGATTTCTTGCTTTTTTGAATGGGGAATAAATAAAAAGGCCGGTTTGGTGTTGGTTAAATTGTTATTTTCCACTTAGGCCTACTCTACATTTAAAAGTATATCACGTGAAGAGAAGTAGTACATTTTAGGATTTAAATGGCTGAAATTTCGAAACTGATTAGTTAAAGAAGGTGATTGTCACAATTGATTATAATTTTATTGGTTTACTAAATTTGAATCAGAGTCAAGTATTAATTATTACAATAAACGTTGTTCAAGCTACGTTGAAAATAAGAAACTAAACCCTAACCGCCGTCAAAAATATTACAAATTAAAAAAGAATTTTTATATTAATAATATGCTAATTTATATAGATATTAATTAACTTTGATTAAGAAGGTGACATTGAATTTTCAGAAATGCGTACTATTGAGCAATAGTGCGGTTTTTAAAATTTGAAAACACGAATTTTTAAACTGATG
This sequence comes from Callitettix versicolor, assembly GCA_022606455.1. NCBI lineage: Eukaryota > Metazoa > Arthropoda > Insecta > Hemiptera > Cercopidae > Callitettix > Callitettix versicolor. Next base: position 31,336,458 of record CM040185.1, on the reverse strand, counting down.
AACAAGTTTTTCTGTGTAACTTGTCCAAGCTGTTACCACAATCGAATTTTGTATTCAGTGTGAATGAAATCTGATCAAAATATCGAATATATGTAACTTAAAATACAGTCATAAGTTGAAATTATATATTTTTACATAGGCCCATACAATTTTAACGATCCCTCTAAAATCGGCGTTCGTTTTAAGTTTCCCGGTATGGGTTACGTGATCCGCTCTAACAGAAAATTCACCAATAATAACTGAATTATTTTCTTGTATACACTCATCTGCTTTTCCTACCTTTATCGTTTTTTATATTTATAAACGTTTCCATTATCAAAATTTACTGCTATATTTTACGTTTTGTACAAAGAGTACTGCAGTCATTATTGATAATGGAGGAAATCCGAAATGTGCCAACAAATATTTAAGGAGATTAATTTATCAACAAAATAATAACATCCTTCACAGAAATAAGAAAAAATAGATTAATAATTACATTTGAACTATGTAAAACATAACTTAGCTAAGTTGTAATATCAAAACAAAGTTAAACTTACTTTCCGTATCGCTAACAGTAGAGACTGAGTCTTGGCTCCCTTCTGGAAAAAAAAAAAAACATTACAACTTAATTTTCTTCTATTTTTAGATTGTTCATAAAATACTTTTTTTTTTTTTTTTTTTTTTTTTATTTATAATAATAATTTATTATTATTACTATACAATTGTCACTAGTCACTAGATGACTAACCTACAATATTATTCTAAAATAAATTAATCACAACTGAAAACTCCCAACAGAGGTCCCAGTATTTACACTAAACCAGTTCAAACGGTTTATACTGTCTTTTTAGCCTTCTCTCTAAATGAGTGTTTTCCAGGAGCTGCAGAATATCAGTGCTGATGTGTGAGTGGAGTCTCTCCTCGTGCTTTGCTGCCAGTCTCTTAGCTTCTTCTCTGATTGTTGGAATTTTTAAGTCCCTGTGAAGGTCGTCATTACGATAATACCATGGGCGTCAACAATGTTCCTTAAAACTTTATTTTGGAAGACTTGGATTTTTTTGATTTGGGTTTTAGCTGCACAACCCCAAAGCTGGATCCCATAGGACCATACGGGCTTAAGTATTTGTTTGTATAATACAAGTTTATTGTGTACTGACAGTTGTGATTTCCTACCAATCAGCCAGTACATTTTTTTATACTTTATGTCAAGTTCTGTCCTTTTCTTTTTTATGTGCTCTGCCCATCGCAGCTTCACATCTAAGTTCATTCCAAGATACTTTGCAGTGTTATTGAATGGAATATTTGTGCTATTAATTACTATCGGAACATACTTATCCTTTTTATAAGTAAAGTCAACATGCACCGATTTACCCTCATTAATTTTAACTCGCCACTTTTTGGTCCAGGTAACGAACTTATCGCATGCTTGTTGCAGTTTTACAGCTGCTACTTTACTACTGTCTCCCCACACCCAAGAAAACTGTGTCATCAGCAAATGTGCCGATTGACACACATCCGGCTGCAGGATATCAGCTGTGTAGAAAGATAAAGCAAGGGTCCCAGAACACTGCCCTGAGGTACACCCGCCTTAATCTCTCTCATGCTAGAGAATGTTCCTCCTGCTAACCCAAAACATTCTGCCAATTATGTAGGACTTCAAAATTTCAGAATATGTTTTTGGCAATATTTTTCCAGCTTAGAGATTAGCCTTTTCGTGCCAGACCTTATCAAAGGCCTGGGCAACGTCTAAGAACACGGCGGAGCAAATTTTCTTTTCTTCATATGCTTTCTCAATAATGTTGGTTATTCTGTGCACTTGGTCAATAGTTGAGTACTTATCCCTAAACCAAACTGATGGGTAGGTATGAGATTGTTTATCTCTATAACTGGTTTGAGTCTTTTAAGTAACAGTTTTTCAAATACCTTTGAAACTATTGGAAGTAGTGAGATTGGTCTATATGATGTAGGTTCATTAGGTGGCTTGCCGGGCTTCGGATCATAATTACCTCGGCCATTTTCCAGATGTCTGGTACATGCTTCAACCAGAAAGCTGCATTTATAAGGTTAGTAAGTTTTATAATGGCTGTCCTTGGTAACTTGTTTCAGTACTACTCCAGTTATTAAATCGTAACCAGGGCTTTTTTTGAATTTATGTTAAATTTAATTTCCCTAGCCACTTCCTCTTTAGTTACAAGATCTATTTTATGTTCATTATTTTGTTGTGAAAGTACATTATAGTCAAGATTAATTCTATTTGTTATATTTTCTTGTTGAGATTGAAAGTTTATATTAGGTTGGAATACTTGTTCTAAATATGTAGCGAATACATCTGCTTTCCCTTGTTTATCCTTCGCCCAGGTTCCATCTGCAGACCTAATTGGGGGACTATGTATGCAAGGTCGTTTAAATTTTTTAATGGCTCTCCAGAGCGAATAGTCCGTTTCCTTAGTATGCGTTACATTACTTAGGTATTTATTTATGGACTCGTTTTTAAATTGCAAGATTTCCCTTCTTAACCTTTGAGCAGCATTATTTAACCTATTTTTGTCTTCAGGCGAGCGTGTATGTTGCCATCTTTTCCTTAATTTCCTTTTAACAGCTACTAACTCCGTAATTTCTTTAGGATAACTGATACCAGCCATACATCTTCTGACATCCGGGTATTTGCCCAGGCTGCTTGCTGAATATCCTTTTCAAATTTGGCAGCTTCTTGATCCAACTGTCCATTGGTCTTGAGCGGTACCTTTAAACAGATGTGTGTGTATTCAGTGCTTCTTGGAAGCCCTCCCAATCTGTGTTCTTGTTAACCAGTGTGGGACCCCTTTCAGTTTTAATGATATTTTCGCTAAGTGTTAGAATTATTGGTGAATGATCTGACTCCAGGTCAAAGTTTTCATCAATTGTTATATAATTGTGTGATATCATCCTACAAATAAAGAAGTCTAGCAGATCTGGGATCCTCTTCAGGTCAGCAGGCCAGTATGTTGGTTTCCTGAAGACTGATAACTGCAACCCAGCGCTGAAGCGGCTTCATGCAACTCTTTGCCTTTAGCTGTTGTAAGCCTGGAACCCCACACTGTATTTTGGCATTAAAATCACCACCAATTAAAAATCTATCTCCTAATCTCTTTAAAACATTAAGATAGCTGTCTTTTTTTTGCTTATGTTTTGGTGGGCAGTAGATTGCAGCTATCATTATATTTCCTCTTCTAGTTTTGATTGTTATCGCCGTGACTTGGTTTTCTTCAGTTTCTATTTTAAATTCCTCATAATGAGAAATATTAGCTTTGATTATTATTCCACTACCTCCTCTAGCGGCATTCGCTGGTGTACGCTATGATAGAAATTATAGTTTCTAAATTTAATACAAGATTCCGTTGTTAAATGAGTCTCAGAAATAAGACATATATCAATTTGTTGAAGATCTAGGAATGCTGTTAATTCTGTTTTTTTTTCTGTATGATTCCATTTGCATTCCAAACTGCGATACGAAGATCTTTATTTACCACTTTTCTTCCTTACGACGGGTGGTATAATACTTTCGAGCTTACTTAACCTTTCTTTGAAGGATTCCAGTATCTTCTCCTGTTTATCTAACCTAGAAATTATCTTTAATAACAGTTCATCTGTATTGTGTTCTTTAACTTGTGGTCCTTCATTACCAGCAACAATTCGTGCGTATGATGTTCCCTTACTAACTTCCGGATTTGTATTGTGAGGTTTTCGTCCAGCTTTATCATTGGATTTCTCTTGTACTAGTCTGTTTCTCCTTTCTTGGAATGTTTTAGCTACCAAACATCCTCTATAGTTGGCAGGGTGTTCTTCGTGGCAGTTAGCACATTTCATAAAATACTTAATGTTTCTAAATGTTAATTGAGCTTTTATATTTGTATTAATTAATTAAGTAAAATACATTCATATGTTAACTTTGAACGGAATTGGTTCTACGATTTTAGAAATTCTAGAACGCTAGTTTCCATTATGTTAATGTCTCATATACAAGTGGAAATTCGCTTAAAGATTTGTTACATAACTCTTGTAAGATTGTCGTAAAAACTAGAAATAAAAAGTTAGGATTTCTTAAGATTTTAAATGACTGCCGTTTTAAAACCGTTGAAAGGATTTTGTTTTAGATGGTTTAACATAAACTTAGAAGGTTAACAATAAAGTTGACTAAGATATTACCAAAACTTTTTCGTTCCAATTTTAAATCATTTCAGACGAAATCTTCGGACGAGAAAAGTGTGAATTACATTGAACAATGATGTCATCCATGCTATACAACTGTTTCTAGAATACACATTCTTCAAACGATTAGACAAAGATTGTATTTGGACGATTCAATGTTGTTATAGATCGAGACTAGTAAAATAAGTGATGTACATCGATCCCTCAAAAAGTGATAGAGTTTAAAATCAGAGCTCATTTCAATAGTTCCAAGCTCGAGTCTTATCGTGAAGCCGTTCCAATTATTCATTTTCCAGTGGAAATTTGCCAATAATTAAGATATAATTAATACCGAATGACGACTCTATATTATTGCTTTCGCAGTTGTACAGTGTTTATACAAAATACGTTTAATATATTTAAAGGTATTTATTGGCTAAAACGTCCTTGCTAATGATTAAGGACAGCACCAAAATGTATAGCCTATAAGTAATTTGTATTTAAAACATTTAATCGCATTATAAAATCACATTTTGAAATTTTTAGCCTACATAATATTAACTTATTATTAATAAATATTTTAATTGAACGTAATCACAACGTCTAAAAACGTACACATTTTCTTACTTGGGCCTACTTACGTCAGTATATTTTTGAATAATTCGTTAAGGTTAAATTTATTTATTATTGTACAAGAAAATTACTTGATCAGCTGATTAAATAAAATCATATTTGTTCATAAGTTTGTTTATACTTATTTTTCAGCTGTTGTTAATTACGTTAGTATTAATAATATAACAATCTTACTGATCAGCTGTTCTCTTGTAAACACAAAATGACTATAAGATACAACGATTTTAAGACGTTTTTCACGACATTAACGTTTTTCACTTTTACCAAAACTAAAAGAAAAAAATGTAGCAATTTACATATTTGTGTAGTTTGAAAAAGGTAAGGTTTTAAATTGATAAATATCTAATTAACATACCGTTGACTGGTTCTCTCAAACTAAGAGTGAGTACATACACAAAACGTGTTCCGTATAAATAACACTAGAAAATGTCAGGGCTTTATGCTTTTTAACGTTCTTCAATTTTAAACTGATAAACAATTTTATATTTTCCCGGAATATTGAAAGGTTTAGGCTTAAAATTAATATATTTGACATGAGACTAGCTTATCTGCTACTATTATACTAAATAAAAGTTTCTACAAAATTATTCCCTATACAAATATCGTTAAGTCATTCTTCAAAATTCAATTATTTTGTTAAGTACAGTGATTTGATGGATATTTATATTTTTCTTAATATGTGTTGCAGAAAATATGCACCATTCAAGCAAATTGGTTAAAAAATAATGATGTAGTAACTCGAAAAAGAAATTAACGAATTAACATAAGACATACATTTCAAATGATCAAATTATTTTTAAGTCAGTAAAACACAATAATATTTAAATATTACCGTAAGACATCTCTTCGTTATATTTATTCTCTCCAGCATCGTCTCCAGTCATTAGAAAGCAGCACAGAACTGCAATCAGCAAGAATCAATTTATTAATTAAATCATTACAATGTAAATAATTCTGTCAATAACCAACATTCAAAATATGCTTTTAATCACAATAATACTCTGTATAGTTTTTTTTATTCACAACATTTATTTATTCCCTCAAATATATTTTACACTTGCACTCCTTTTACCAAATCTATAACAAAATTAATATGAAACACATTTTATAGTTTGATGATTGTGTGTATTGGTTAAACCCTAGAGCACTAAATATAAATGAAAACCAAGAATATAGTGCTTGCGCGAATTGCAGGATTACCTAAAACCTGAGAGGTCGTGTAGGATGCAAGCAAATTGGGCAAGCAAATTTTGGGACGTTTTGTAAATCAAGCCAATGATCCCCATGGCCTACAGAGCTAAAGTAGTAATTTAAGTATTTAGTTGGTGAATTTAAGAATTTACCTGTCCAATGTATGAATTTAGGGAGCTGGTTGATATTAGGCTTTCTAATGTTATCCAAATAACATTTTTTTATGGAATATATCTATTTTATTAAAATCAATAGTAATTTGTTTGACATATTTAAATAAACGTTGTAGTATTTTTTTTTTGAAAATTGTTAATCGTATGGAAAACGTAGGCGTGAATTAGTTTTATATAAAAAAGTAATAATTTTTTCTATAAACTGCGCAAAAAACACAAAAACGTATATTTCATTTTAAATAATTACAGGTTTGGTTAATTTGTTAAAACTAGAGCATAATTTAATTTAATTTGTTTAAAAAATCAGTCCAAGTGAGACGGGCATGAACAATGAATCAAGGAACAATATGGCCGTCGCTAAAGAATGTCAACATATCTCGAAAGGAGAAAGTAGGCCTACGAAAATTTCTACTTAAAAATAACGTTTAACAAAAGTGTAATTAGTGTATAAAAATGTAATTTGGTTACTTAATAAGCTTATTATTATTTATAAACCACTGTACTGCAGGCTCCATTCACACTGTTAGTATTAGTTAAATAAAAAAATAAAAAAGCAAATAAATATCGATAAATAATACGAATTTAGTGCGAGGAAGTTATTGATATTTAGGAGTTTGTTTTTTTACTAAGACATGATAATAAGTTACTTATTTATTCATTTTAATTGAATTTATGATCAGGCCATCATTAAATGCTTAATTACACAAATATAAAAGTACTTTTTACCTGTTTTTAAAACAAAATATTTTTTTAAATGAAACTAGTTAAGATTGATTTCCTGATCCAGAAAGTGGTATAGGCTACTCCAACGTTAGAAAATCGTTAGAGCGTTTTCTGTGATAAAATGTACATATGAGGGTGCATGCAAACATAGTTCACAAATATTACTGATATTTTAAAAATATTATTAAAAGTAATGCCTATTCTTGTATTACTGATTTATAAATGTTTTAAACTGAAAAAAACTACAATAACATTATGTTTAGTAGGGTAGATGTATTGATTAAATTTTAAAATAAAAAATGATACTTACAATTCACTGCTTTCTTAAAATTCTTCCAAATCTTGCCCATGACTAAGTGTGGTGTCCATGACTCAGTACGAGCGACAAGGAAAAAATGACAGCACATTTCTATAGTAACTTAAATTTGAAAGTTTTAATTGTTAAAAAAGTTATTAACGAATTTGTTGCACTGTATTTTATATCTACATTATTATTAGGTCTATTGAAAACTGTTTTTATACTATCTTGTATAACGCCATCCAGTGGCATCAGTTCAACCGTTTCAAAATTGAGGTCATTTCAAACTTTAAAAAAATATTTTTTTTTAGCTTACGTTGTTTTGAAAATATATTTTCAGCAGTATGCCTAATTAGCACAGTAATCTACATTCAACAATTTGGATATATTTCGAAACTTTAATGTGCTTACTTTGCAGGCTATGTAACGAGTCTGTATTTCATACCATACATACTTTTAGAGGATGGTTGAGATCGGAGACATGTGCAGACTCAAGAGTGGACTAGCGCGCCTCAACACGATGCAGTGTGGAAAAGGATTGATGCTGGCCTGTAAAAAGGACTGTATCAATAAGGCTAAAGCTAGGACGCACACCCATCCAAAGTCAGTGTGGAACAGCATACGCCAAGGAATTCATGGCTAAAGAAAGAACTTAGCTTCTTGTATGCGGCCTCTGAATACCAGGCGACCTCTAGTTTCAATGCGTAACCCGGTATTGGTGAATTCCTTTTTCCTTGCTATTCGTAAGACGTTACTTATTTATCTTGGGCATTATCTTGGGCAGAACAAAATTTAGGACAACCAAGGAGCTCGTTATTACAGTAACACAATGGACATGAACAGTATAGGTATGTACCACGGAGAGGCCGTGTGTAGTTTGTGCAGTAAAGATGAGGAAACTGTACATAATTCATAATTGTAAGGCTCTTGCTAGCATTAGGTTAAGGGTTTTTTCCCAGGACTCTCCAGTATAAGGAGCTAGTCGGTGGATTGTTGTCATTTACTAAGGACACCAATCTGCTGAAGTAACACTTTTGAGGTTTAGTTAGCAAATATGTCCGTCGATCGCAGTGCCTTGCATTTTGTAATACATTCTTCTAGTTTCTAATCCATCTAATCACAATTTCTAGATTTTATTCAAACTTACCATAAAAATCAATTTTATTAACTCTGATATGTTCCATTTTTATCATAATTTGATCAATAGGCTCAAAATGGCGGCCGTAATAAATATTTAAAAATGTATAACTTTTTATATCTTGCACTTTTTTTAAATTCACAACTATAAGTTTAAATCTGCATAATGTAGAATTTCAAATTTCATTGTGTTGAGGTTGTGAAACTCTCTCGCTAACAACTTGTTTAATTATTTAACTAATTGCTGCAAAGTCACTTTTAGAACAGGTTCGTTTCAAAATTTATGATAAGATTGTTGGTCACATATTATTTCAATAAACTGAGTTTATTATTACAAAAATGTTTGTTATTTCTGTACGTCATTCAATATTAATCTGTTTAAAGTAAGAATCAAGATGCAAATCAACAATATTACTTCATTATGTAAATTTACTTCATCAATCTACGAACTAAATATACCCGGAGCACCCAGCTGTCTTACTTCACGAACATAAACAGCATTACATGTTTGAGAATAGTTTTGAAAGTACTAAAATGAACCCTGACAACCGTGAAAATAAACTTTTTACTTCCAAAATGTTTTGAAAAAGTAAAGTACTATTTTAAATAACATTCAACGTTGTTGACGATGGTGAAATTAGATATTCAAAAATATTTAAGACATTAAGGTTTAGAATTCATAAATATTTGTTATGGCCGCTGTGTCGAAACAATTGAACGAATTTCGCTGGTTAAAGAACTTATCAAGCTACTATTAAAATCGGTGAGATGATTGAAGTAAATTTTAAATCAATAACAAAATGTTTTGCCTATTTAATAAAATAAAATATTACATTAATTTTGTAAATTTTTTAAAGTGCAATAAATTACAAAAAAATCTGTAAAATTTAAAAATTTGTATTTATGAACATAACCTTCTCAAAATAACCTTACTCCAACGTCTTACAATTAACGTTGAAACTCAATACATAATGTAAATAAAATACGAATATATACATACATATATATATATATATATATATATATATATATATATATATATATATATATATATATAAGTTATAGTGTGTAATTTTGGTTAAGACAATAGACAATGTCATACGATAGATAATCCTGCAGATGTTCATTTCTTAGAATAGCTATATCAGCTTTTTCTCATTGCATTGTAACAAAGCTTTTGTTAAGTTAGTTGAGTCTGATCCAGTGTGTGAACAACACTGTACAACAAGTTACCTCTAGGCATAAAAGTTATACCTATTTATTATAATTGTTATAATAAACGGTTTTGTAAAATTCTAGTTTGAATTTTTTTAAATACCAATCGATCGAAACCAACGACATAACTGGCGCAGTTGGTAGAACACTTCGGAAAATTTAAAATCGATTTTCTCAGTTTTAACCGTTGACGGAGTGGTGAACCAAAAATAATAAATGCAATAATTCCATAAGTGAAATAATTGTGTTAAGGTTCAGTGCATCGCGCAATGAGCACAGAATTTTGGATTTTGTAAGTAATACAAAGAAGAATAACCTCTGTGAATCTGTATACATTATCCTTAGTTATTTATAACATTTTAACTTTAAGTAATAATTAAATTAAATTTTACAATGGCAACTCCTGTTTTAAAGAAGGAATATCTAGATATGATTCCGGAATATTCCGGAGAACCTACAATTTTAAGTAGATTCATATCAATATGTAACAAAATAGTTGCTCAATTTTATGTAGCTAGTAATCCCGAAGACTTTCAAAATGAATATTTAATGTCAACGACTTTAGCTAAGTTAAAAGGATCTGCTTTAGAATTAGTTGTAAGTTTTAATAGCTATGCTTGGTTAGATGTAAGGAAAACACTTTAATCTTCTTATTCAGACAAAAGAGATTGCTTTACATTAAATCTCGAAGTGGCTGAACTAAAACCAGAAGTCAGTGAGTCATCATTTAAATTCTATGACAGAATACAAAAGCTATTAAACTTGCAAATAGCATATTTTGTAAATAAAGAAGTAGGTAACCATTTGGTACTATGCGAGTACGTTCAAAAACTAGCGTTACGAGTTTTATTAAGAGGGCTACAGGAAACATTAGGTTTTCTTATGAGAACGAAAAATCCCACAACTTTGGGTGAGGCACTTAACATGCTAACGAACGATTTTCAATTTAAAGTAATACAATGCTTTCACAACCAAACAAACATATAGTTGTTCCTAAAAGTCAAAATAATTTTGTACGTAGACCGACAAAAGTTAAACAACCAAAGTTTAACCAAACTCCTAGACAAACATACCAAATCCTTTTTATAAACCGCCCTTTGCTAACTACGGTCAACAACAGCGAAGTCCGTTAATGAACAATGGAAATCAAAAACCTAATGAATTACCCCAAAACAAAACATATACACCAACTCCTATGAGTATTTCTACTAGACAAACACATGGGCAAAAATCTAAACTTTTTCAAATGACATGACAAAACACTGAAACGAGCGACAACAGCGTTGAACAGACAATACAAAATCTGGATATGTTTGTAACAGACGAGAATTCGGAAGAACAATGTTTTGACTACAACCACACTGACGAAGACTGTGAAGATAACCCCTTAACCTCACAATCCGAAGAGAATTATTTTTTAGAGATGACCAACTCAGGAACCGATTTTCAATAATGAATCTGAGGAGTGATAACAATCATTTACCTTTTATATACGATCCGAATACTAACTTTAAAATATTAATCGACACAGGTAGTACACGATCTTTCATAAGAAAATCATTAGGCCTAGAATGTTTTAAAACAAATATAATTAAGGAACCCTTTGAAAACTGCATATGGCGTTTGAAGAGAAAACTTTAGTTGTAAACTACCTTTGTTATTTAAAAAGGCAATGAAATTTTGCCAGTTTGACTTCCATAAACAATTTTATCTATTTCTCGGTTTGGATAACATTAAAGATTTGGGAATACATTTAGATTTTATAAATAATAATCTAAATTTATGTGGTAAGAAGATCCCTATTCATTATTTTAACGCGGAAGAAGACGTATCACAAAAAAGAACAGACTCTGTTAAACAACACATTTCAAGTTACATAGTACAAGCTAGAACCAGTCAAATTATGAAAAAATTGTGTTAGCATATAAACAAATAAATGGGTTAGAAATTCCTCAATGTTTAGTAACACTACGTAACGGCTAAGCTCTTTGTCCTATTTCTAACAACACAACAAGAAATATTAAACTGACTATAAATGAAAGATTTAAATTAGAACCCTTAAGTAATTACAATATTTATGAACCAAAAACATTGGACAATAGAAATAATTTTAATATAACTAATTACAAAGGTCGAAAAAATATATTTGATTTGTCAAAAATTAGAGTAGAACACTTGAATTCGGAAGAAAAAATTGCCATTACTAAATTAGTACAAGAGTACGCAGATATTTTTCATGTTGACGGAAATAACTTGACATTCACTAATCAAATAAAACATATAATTCGAACCACAGACAAAGTTCCCGTATATTCTAAAAACTGCAAATATCCAGAAATTTATAAAAACAAAGTTAACAAACCAATTGATGATATCCTGAATCAGGGAATTATTCAACATTCTCAATCCCCGTGGAACTCTCCAGTTTGGATTGTACCCAAAAAGCAGGACGCCTCCGGTAAACAAAAATTTCGACTTGTAATAGACTTCAGAGGCCTAAACTCAAAAACAATTGATGACCGATTTCCTTTACCAAACATAACAGATATTTTAGACAAATTAGGACGATTTTAATATTTCTCGACATTGGACTTAGCTTCAGCATTTTAACAAGTGGAAATGGACCCAGACAGTATAGAAAAAACAGCATTTTCAACAGAAACCGGACATTACGAATTCTTAAGAATGCCTTTTGGTCTAAAAAAACAGTCCTCCCACATTTCGGAGAATTGTGAACCTTCATTTCAGAGAATTGAATTCCGTTTTAAGGGGAATTCAAAATTAAACATGCTTAGAATATTTAGATGACGTCATAATTTATTCGACCAGTCTCCAAGAACACATACAAAGACTTAGGGAAGTTTTTGACAGACTAAGGAAAGGAAATTTTAAAATTCAATTAGACGAAACCAAATTTCTTAGAAAAGAAGTAGAGTATTTACGTCACCTAGTAACAGCAGAAGGTGTCAAACCAAATCCAGATAAAGTGAAAGCAATTAAAAACTACCTAATTCCAAAACCACCAAACAAGTTAAGGGATTTTTAGGTCTATTGGGATATTATAGGATATGTTATAAAAACTTTTGCTGGAATTACTAAACCTTTTACAAACTGTTTGAAAAAAGGTGCAACAATTAAAATAGACGATCCAAATTATATAAATTGTTTTGAAACTTGAAAGAATATATTATCTAATGAACCTTTGTTGCAATATCCAGATTTTGAAAATAAAAACGGAGCTGATTTACCTATAGCCTATGCGAGTCGAACATTAAGTGATAGCGAAGTCAATTATTCGGCAATAGGAAAGGAATTATTTGCTATAATATGTGCAACTAAATATTTCCGACCCTATATCTACGGAAGAAAATTCAAAATTTATTCGGTCCATAAATCTTTACAATGGCTTTTTTCAGTCAAAGAACCAAATTCTAAACTTCTTCGGTGGAGACTTAAATTAGAAGAATACGATTACCAAATAGAGTATAAAAAGGGCAAGTTAAATCAAAACGCTGACGCACTTTCTAGAATGCAACTAAACGTTAGCGATACCAGTCCAGTGAACTCAGGATCAATGACCGATCAAGACATTCAGCAAACAGTAGCAGAATCAGTAAACTTATATTTTTCGGAATTAGCTTCTCTAGATATGCGCAGGTGTATTGTATTGCAGGTGCACAGGCTGTCGAAATAGTCAGCAAACTCTTAGATTTCTTTTTTCATCATGGTATACCAGAAGCTGTAGTAGCCGACAACGGCGAGAATTTAATAACATTTTAGCAAAAGAAATGATGGATTTACATAAAATAAAAATTTATTTCATAAGAACACAACATCCACCATCAAATGTGATGGAAGAAAGATTACATTCTACACTAATAGAACATATAAGATTACTAAACAACCAATCTGAATTTTAAAATGAAACAATCGAAAATAAAGTAAAATGTGCAATAATCGCCTAATACAACAGTATACATTCTGTAACGAAATTAACTCTGTTCGAAATTTTAAATGGACACATAAATTCCAATTCACTTTTAGATATTAACGTTGAGAGACAAGTTATGAATGATTATATTACCACCCACAAAGAAAGGACCCAAAAATTGTATGAACTTATTAGAGAAACAAACCAAAATACAAAGGAAAATATTTTAACTAAATGGAATGTCAATAGAGAATTAGTACCCAAAATTCCATCTGATGTTTATGTCAAAACTGTATAGAAACAAAATAAACTAAAAACAAATATAATAAAGAAGAAGTTACTTCAGTAAACGCAGAATTAAAAACTGCGAAAATTAAAGGGAAACAACCTAACACCAAACAAAAAAAATCCATCAATCAAAAATTTAAAGACCAAGAAAAATCAGTAAAATTCCAAAATCTAATGATCCTTTTATAAATCCTGTTCCAGGTCCCTCATCTTCCTCGAGGAGTCACTACGGGAGCAGCCGAAATATAGGAGATCACGCAAAATCCAGGCGTAATTCCGATTGATCTAGGCTTAGCAAAACTTAAATTATCATATCACACATTTGTACACTATTTTACTTTAGAAGAAATTTTAACTCAATTAAATAATCTTAAATTTTACTATAAAGACGTAATGAATTTTTTTAATGTGAATTGTGCTAATTGCTTAGCAAATATAAATGGAGTTATTGAATTTGTAACAGACAATAGTAGTAAGGTTAGAGATATTGTCAACTATTTTAGATTTATTAATCATAAAGCTAGAGTAATTAATGATAAGCTAGAGATAATTTATGTAGAAAATAAAGTTAATATTAGGAAAACTAGAGGCATTATTGATGGGTTAGGATCAATACTAAAAACCATTATTGGAAACTTAGATGCCCATGATGGCCAAAAATATGATAAATTGCTAAAAGAAGTAAAACCTAATCAGTTTAACATGGAAAAGCAAATTTCATCTCAATATTCAGTTAGTACAGATATTATTGTAGAATTTAATAAGACAGTAAATGTAATTGGAGAAAATTTTAAGGAACTAAGTGACAATTACTAATTGTAAATAAAAACTTGAATGATTTTGTAGAATTGGAAAAATTCCGATTTATTCTTAATCAATTACAAATTTTGTTTAATATGTTGTTAAGTATAGTACAAGTTATAGAGAGTAGTCTAACCTTTTTAAAACTAGATATACTTCACCCAAGTATAATTTCCACAAAAGAATTGTTCAATGAAATACAAAAAATTCATCAGTTCTATAATAATAAATTACCATTAGAGCCAAGAATAGAAAATATTTGGGCATTTTAAAGTGTAATAGACGTAAGTTGTAAAATTAGAGCTAAAGAAATAGTATATTTGCTGAAATTGCCTATTGTAGATGAAACAGGCTATAATATTTATAAGTTTTTATCTGTACCAACCAAATATGATTCAGGGTATATAACTGTAATTCCTAGGGTAAAATAAATGTTAATATCAAATTCTAAGTTAGGTAAAGTTAAATCTTAGGTTTAAACAGTATATGTAAGAACAAAATTCTTTCAAAATCTCTACGCTCATTGGAACAAATAACTAATCATAATATTGATTGCGAAACATCTATAATACAATCCGTCAAGACGAACAGCTGCAAATATACTGCATTGGAGATTCCTGAAAATTTAATAATATGGATTCCTGAAATGAACCAATATTTGGCAATTTTATCTCAAAGGAAACCTTAAAATTTGTGAATCAAAAGGAAACTACAGGAACTACACTTTAAAGTATCTATTTAATCAGTCCCAACAATGATTCAATTTTTTATCAAAATAAACAATTGTATCATTCATCAGAAACAAGAGCTGGTCATCCACGATTGGTAGATGCCTCTGAATTACATCTTGAAGTCAGTCAACGACCAGAATTCTCCATTAATCTAAAGAAATTGGACATAGAAAAAATTAATTTAGACGCTATATCAAAAATTCAACAACATTCAGTTATTACAACAAAAATCAGCATCTGGACGATCATCATATTCGGAAGTCTTCTCCTGGGGATTATTTATATTGTGTTTAAAAGATTTTCGGAAAAAGACCAACGTCAACCCAGCACTCGACCACCCCCGGAAGTTTTTTACAAAATAATTTTCTTCTTCTTCTTTCGATAAGGCCTGCTAGGGACCACATGACAATTTCAATTCTTCACATTTAGCTGTTTTCTCTTCCGTTTCCTCCAATATTCCCTCATCCTTTCACTTAGCAGCCTCTTTCTGTCTTGGGACTACTTCGCACCAGGTTTCCTCTGCAATCTTCCTTGAAATCCCTCCATACTCAATATCCTCTATCTAAATTCTCTCTGTTAAGCGTTTCTTCTTCTTTTATATTATTTCTTTCTAAATCTTTCCTTACCTCTTGAATCCAACTAGTTGTTGATTTTTTATCCCAATATAAAAGAAATTACAATAATACTGTCATCCAGTAGATTTATCTTGTGTTCAATGCAAACTTCTTGTGATATAAATAAACATATATCTTAACATTGTTGTTTCACATAAATAAACTTTACAATAATACATTATTTTTTTAGTTTGTAACAGTTTATTAATTGTAAAAGGTAAAAATATATTTGATTTACAGTGATTTTTTGCAGTGATCAACATTGTAAGTAAAATTTATTTGTAAAAGATATTTCATTTTGAGCAACTTTTCCCCAAACGAATCCACAACAAAATTTTCGATTGTACCGTGGTGCGAGAAAAATATTGTGCAATGTGCACATTAATTTCTATCTTTGTTTAACGCATGACGTCAGTCACGGAGCAAAAACGTAAAATAACACTGTTATTCCATGTAGACCAAAGTGCCTGTCTTCGATTAAATTTTCAATGAATTAAATTATAAACAAGTAATATCATATAAAGTATTGTAAACTACGTTCTGGTATTATATACAAGTTCAAGCAAATCGGTTATACAGCAGAAAATCGATTTCTTATACAAATAGCCCGTTTACTATGACGACTGCAGCAATAACTCATTTTTGCAAAGAAAATTTGATAAAAATAGGCTAACAAAAATACTCCACTAAATAACAATGGAAACAAAAACAACAATTATAATAACACTTTACAAGTTTTATTTAGTAATTTAAATTTATTTTTGTAAAAAGCTTTAATTACAGATCCGTTTAGAGTGCTAAGTATGGAAAGCTTATAAAAATGCATCAAACCTCTGTTTTACATAAGTTTTTGGAAGTATTAAACATTTTACTGTAATGAATAATGTTTCAAGTAATGCGAAATCGTGTTTTAGGTTTTGAAGTTTTGAACTCTTCAGGGATAACATCTTGCTTGACTTAGAGGCATTTTATAACACATTATTACATCTTCAATATTTCAGTTATTCTTGAAGTCCGGAGTTAAAATTGGCTGGTTGGTTTTTTCTATTGCATTATATGGGGAAAGTGTGACTGGATTTATTTTTCAAACCATTTTGTGTGCTAA
Source organism: Callitettix versicolor (assembly GCA_022606455.1). Taxonomy (NCBI): domain Eukaryota; kingdom Metazoa; phylum Arthropoda; class Insecta; order Hemiptera; family Cercopidae; genus Callitettix; species Callitettix versicolor. The sequence goes on along the minus strand of CM040185.1, from coordinate 31,319,469 downwards.
CTAGTAAGTGCTGCAGGTTGCTTTGAACAATACTGTACAAATCGATCCTTTTATTCAATGATGTCTACAATAATTCAAACATCGTTTAATACTGGAGGTTAAATTTGCTGTTTTGTTTCTTTCATTGTGTTACATGAGACAACTGTAGCTGGAGTTATTTTTGAAATAATTTCTTGTTCTTAGTAAACAGTGCTGGTTGTTTTTATCAAAATTTTAACAATATTCTTTTATTCAGTTATGTCTACAATAATTCAGACATCGTTCAAGACTGGAGTTTAAATTTGCTGGTTCGTTTCTTCCATTGCATTATATAAGACAACTGCGGCTGTAGGTATTTCCCAGTTTCTTGTGCTGAAGACTCAGTGCTCGCTGTTTTAAACAATATTTTAACAATCTTCAAAGTATTTGCAGATAGCTATAACTTTCAGTTCTTGTGACTGTATTGGATTCATTGTAGAAAAGAGTTTTTTCATCTGTTGAACGTTAAGCTCCGAGACGTTAATCCAGGTTTTTCTTTTCTTACCAAGTTGCCGTTCCACTCAGCGCATCCGACCCGGAAGGTCATTTAGCTCACGATATACGCTACCCGGGAGGCACCTGTACCGACGTACGGAGGCGACCTTCGTTTACCCCCCATAATTTTGAAAAAAATAAAAAATAAAATAAACGGGGAAAACAAAAAATTTTAAAACATAAAATTTGGTCACGGGAATTTTGACACGAAAATTTGGACACGAAAATTTTGAATTATTGCCAAACGGGAGTAAAGGAACGAACTACATGGAGCAGAAATCGTGGTCTTGCACCTGTAAGAGAAACAATGTAAATGTTATGTTTGTAGGTGTAAAACATTTTTTTAAACAGACGTATTTTAATAATCAAAAACGTGTAATAAAAAAGATAAAAAGGCCCCTAAAATGTAATGAAAATTAAAATAACGTTGTTTCGACTATTGGTATTTTCGGCAACGGTATTTTTTTAACGTTAAATACTTAGATTTATTATTTCTTTTAATTATCTGAAATACATTGCAGTTTACTACGAATGAAAAACCAAAATGTCCTTGTATACCGCACTGCCCCGACGTAAACTGTACCATTTTTAGTGATCGTTTTAGGTGCTCATTTTGAAAAGTTTTTGATGCCTAAGCATAAAAATGAGTTTAGAGTAGTACTCTATGTAATTTAACTCAGATAAGATAAATCTAACGACATATAAAAACCCGTTTAATGTGCTTTTTAACATGATTTAGTTAAGGATCTTAAATACAAAAATATTTGATTGCTTTTTATTTAAAACAGTTATATATATATATATATATATATATATATATATATATATATATATATATATAGAGAGAGAGAGAGAGAGAGAGAGAGAGAGAAAGAAAGAGAGACAGAGTACTTGTATATATAATCAGTATTACTTTTTCAGAATATATTTCACAGTGTAAATATATATATTTTTAACTTCTCTAAATATTTCTAGTCATTGAACTTCATATTTCTTCTAGGCTCGAACCAAATTTTTTGACAACTTTTCAAAATTTTCTTAGCGGTCAATGACATCGTTTACAAGATGCGTTACCGACAGCCAGACGGACACGCCCGAGTTTCCCTACAGTCCCTAAAATTCATTACTTAGTGTTGGTATAAATTGTTACGTCATACAACATTATATAGTCCAAGTAATACTCACCACTAATTTCTGTGGATCATGTAGCTCGGAACAGTGCTGAACATTATCTAGGGCACAAAACACGTTAGAAATAATTAAGTCGTTGAGGTAGTCACTTAGAGACCGGTTGTCCAACGGTGATTCGCGATCACTGGACCGTGGTGGGACGTACTGCAGTACATCACCTTGCAAGCCCTAGAAAATAAACTACAACATTAGTTATTGCAAACCAGCTGAACGTTTACAATTCGTACACTTACACTGTAAGGTTTTCAGATTTCTTATTTAAACAAAATATTATTAAATATTGCTATTTAATGTCAAGTTATGTTTACACTTATCTTTACACAAATAAGCAACAAAACTAAAGCTTACCTGGCGACGCATGACTTGCTCGGATACGGCCTGCAGTATAAACCCGATGACTACCTCTGTAAACAACAAATTGTTAGTTATATTTTTAGACTTTAAATAGTAAACTTAATTTGTTTAAATTGCACACTCAATGATAAAAATTTTAAATAACTGCTTCAACAAAAAAATATATATATATCGGCAAAAAACATTAATTGCTCAAAATATCTTTATGGGATTGAACAAAAATTTTAGTTTTGTATGAAGATTTGCAACAAGTCAGTTTAATAGATTTTACGTTTTTTTAAGAAGGTTAAAAAATAATAAAGTGTGGTTTGGTAATGTTTATATGTGTTATTTTCCATTTAGGCCTTCTACACATTTAAAGTGATAATACATGAAGATTAAATAGGAATTTTTACAATTTTTATCTGATGAAATTTTGAAACTGTTTGGGAAGTAAATTGTAACATTTAATTATATTTTTATGGTTTTACTAAATTGGAGTGAAGACCAACTATTAATTGTTGCAATAAACGTTGTTCAAGTCACGTTAAAAATAAGAAACTGAACCCTGACCGTCGTGAAAGTATTACAAATTAAAAATAATTTTTATATTGTTAATAAGCTTAATTTAAGTAGATTTTAACTTTGATTAAAAAGGTGATATTGAATTTTCAGAAAAGAGTACGATTGAACAATAGTTCGGTTTTTTAAAATTTGAAATAAACGCTTTATTAAAATGATGAACAAGTTTTTCTGTGTAACTTGTCAAAGTTGTTACCACAATCGATTTTTGTATTCAGTGTGAATGAAATTTTATCAACATATCGAATATATTTAACTTAAAATACACCCATAAGTTGAATTTATGTATTTTTATGTAGGCCTATACAATTTTAACGATCTCTCAAAAATCGGTTCTCGTTTTAAGTTTCCGGGTATGGGTTACGTGATGACCGCTCTAACAACAATTCGCCAATAATAACTGAATTATTTTCTTGTATACAATCATTTGCTTTTCTTATCTTTATCATTTTTTATATTTATTGCCGCATCCATTATCAAAATGTACTGCTGTACTCTACGTTTTGTACAGAGAGTACTGCAGTCAGTTTTGATAATGGAGGAAATAAGAAAAACGTGCCAACAAATATGTAAGGAGAAGTGTATTTTCAACATGATAATAAAATCATCTCTTACAGAAATAAGAAAGATTACATTAATAATTAAAAGGAAATAATTAAACTTTGTGAAACATAACTTAGCTAAGTTGTGATGTCAAAACAAAGTTAAACTTACTTTCCGTATCGCTAACAGTAGAAACGGAGTCTTGGCTCCCTTCTGGAAAAAACAATAACAATACAACTTAATTTACTTCTATTTTTAGATTGTTCATAAAATACTTAATGTTTTTAAATTTTAATTGAATTTTACATTTTTATTAATTCACGTGTGAATAATATATTCTTGACTTTAAGTTCTCTGAATAATTCTTATTTTTTTAGTATATATACCATGATGTAAAATTCAACGGATTTTGGTGTGATAAGATATTCTCTATCTATAAGGCTAGTAAAATACGTTCATGTCTTAAGTTTGAACCGAATCGGTTCTACGTTTTTAAAAATGCTAGAACGCTAGTAAAAGTCCTAACAACACAGCTTGTTTTAGACATAACGACATTAAGTTGATTGATTTTCCATTAAGTTAATGGCTCATTTACAAATGGGGATTGCTAAAAGTTTCGTTACATTATTCTTGTAAGATTGTCGTAAAAGTTGGGAATAAAAAGTAAAGATTTCTTAAGATTTTAAATGAACGACGTTTTAAAACTGTTGAAAGGATATTGTTTTAGATGGCTTAACATAAACATAAGAGTTTAACTGTAAACTTGTCTATAGCCGCCTTGGTGGCCTAGTTGATAACGTACTGGGCTTTCACCCTGAGGACACGGGTTCGATTCCCGACCAGGGCTTGGCATTTTCATACTCTATAAATCATCCCAACGTCTGCATTAACCCAAGTGTGCACAGTAGTCGGACGTTAAACACACAATAATAATAAAAAAAAAAAAACAAGTCTAAGATATTACCAAAACTTTTTCATTTCAAGTTTGAATCATTTCAGACGAAATCTTCGGACGAGAAAAGCGTGAATTACATTGAACTATTGAACATTGAATTACATTGTTCATCCATTCTATACAATTGTTTTTAGAATATACTTTGTTCCGACGTTTAGACAAAGTTGTATTTGGAAGGTTTAAAGTTGTTATAGCTCGAGATTATTAAAACATTGATGTACATTGACCCACCAAAAAGTTATAGAGTTTAGAATCAGTGCTCATTTCAATAGTTTCAAGCTTGAGTAGTCATTCATTTTCCAGTGGAAATTTGCCAATAATTAAGCTATAATCGATAACGAAAAACGTCTGTATAGAATTGCTTTCATTGTTGTATAGTGTTTATACAAAATACGTTTAATATATTTAAAAATATTTATAGGCTATTACACCCTTATTAATGATTAAGCCCAACACATGGAAGTGTTGGCCTACAATTACTTTGGATTCCAAACATTTAATCGCATTATAAAATCACATTTTGAAATTTGCACAAATTACTAGCTTGTAACTAATAAATACTTCTATAATCACAAAGTTTAAAAACATACGCAATTTCGTACTTGGGCCTACTCATATCAAAATTAATTTGAATAATTCGTCAATGTTATATTTATTGTTTACTGCACAAGAAAAATTACTTGATCAGCTGTTTAACTAAAATCATAATTTGATCAACTGTTCTGTTGTAAATACAAAATGACTGTAAAACTCAACGATTGGAAGGCTTTATTCTTATAAAACTTAAAAGAAGAAAATGTAAGAATTTACTTTTTTGTGGAGTTTGGAGAAAGTTTAAGCTATAAATTAATAAATATCTTATAAACATACCATGACTGGTTCTCCTAAACTAAGGACGAGTACATACACAAAACGTGTTCCATATAAATAACACTGGAAAATTTCAGAGCTTTATGTTTTGCGATATTCAACAATTTAAAACTGAGAAAACTACAAAATTTATATTTTTGCGGAAAATTGGATCGTTTAGGCTTCAAATTAATTTATTTGTATTGAGCTTAAGTTAAATGCTACTCTTAAACTAACAAATAGTGCCTACAAATTCCCCCATGTAAGTATCATTTGCACTTTTCAGAACAATTTATTTTAAATACAGAGATATATTGGAGTTTTATATTTTTCTTTATAGGCTCTATCTGTGAAGAAAATGATGCATCTTTCAACATAATGGGTTGACAAATAACGACTTTGTAGCCCGTAAACGAAATTGTTTAAAGAAATAATATATAACATAATTTTAAATTTACAAAAATCAAATAATTTTAAGGTTATAAACCATAATAATAATTATAATATACCGTAAGACATCTCTTCGGTTTGTTTATACACTTCAGCATCTCCTCCAGTCATTGGAAGACAGCAAAGAACTGCAATCAGCAAGAATTAATTATTTAATTAGATCTGTAATAATTTGTTAATTACAACAATACTATGTATACTATTTTCTTTATTTACAATATTTATTTATTCCCTATTTGTAAACCAAAGTATATTTTGCACTTGCATTTCTATACATCAAATCTATAACATTAAAAAAACAATATGAAAAACATCTTATAGTTTGATGTTTCTGTGGAATGTTCCACATCCTGTAAATTAAGTGGAAATGAAGCACAAGACTACAGTTCTTGCATGAAATAGATTTACATTTATAATACGAATTCAATACAACAAAGTTATTGACATTTAAGACTATTTTTAATAATGCATACTATTTAATTATTCATTCAAGTTGGATTTATTATTAGGCTATCATTAAATGTTTAACTACACAGATATAAGTGTTATTAATACGTGTTTTTGTAATAAAAACTAATTTTCCCTGAATGAGACAATTCATGATCGATTTTTTAAGAAAATGAAATAGGCAATCATGAGACAAAGTTTTAAAAAAACCTATAGGCAGTGTTTGAGAAAATATGTACATACGGGCATGTATACAAAGATAGTCCATGAAATAGTATAGATATATTAAAAATATTTTTCTTATTTAAGGTCTATAAAATTTAACACTTTTATTAATGAATTATGAATGTTTTTGCACTGATGAAC